>JAOVVO010000185.1:0-122833 GCA_028564675.1 Onchocerca lupi | reverse complement strand
AACATTATACTTCTTCAAGCACTCTCCGAATTCTTTTACTTGCAAAAATGAAGGATGAAAAGCGAAAGGAGCAAGACAGGTGCAATCGCAACCTCATCAAAATTATTGTAAACAATTAGCAAAAACTCTTGATGAAATGGCGATGAAAATGAGATAATCGTGAAATTTTATTTGAAGTAAGATTATTTATACTATTTCTATCATTATATTTATCTGCACTTTCGTTAAAAGTATGTAGGCATCCTTCTGAATCTTTTCTTAACTTTACATTTATTAAAAAGTTGCGGAGTTTGTAGAACTTGGATTACTTTGCAAAACCAATATTTTTTCTGCAGAAAGTTGCAGAAATCTTTCCATACTATTATATCTGCCACAGAATAATTCTTCCTCTCTTATTCGAAATTTTTTTGGATTTGGAGAATTTATACTTGCAATTTAGTTCTTAAAATAAGAATTTAAATTCAAATTCACACTGAACGTCTTGAGAATATCAGCAGCATTCATAGTCAACTACAACTTTTGGCACAAATAAATCAATCGAGAAGATCAAGAAATTTTTATGATTCACTGGAATAATTTTAAAGTAGATTATATAAAAGGCATAAGCAGAAATATTCATTATGGTTTAGAAGTTTCTGTGTTATCTAAAAATCAATTTTGTTTGGTCCTTCTATTTGTAAGTCGTAAACTATCCAGTTCTACACAAAACGTTCTTTTCCAATAGAATATGAAGGAATTATTTGAACATCTACTTGTTCATCGTAGAAGCACAACAGATCGCGTTTTATAGCATATTGGTCTTTATATCAGACATGAATGATGGAGATAAAGAATACAAAATGTTGGCACTCAAAATACGTCAGATTAAAGCATTAATTGAAAATGCTTTTGAAGATTCAAATAACATCACTGAAAACAAACCAGATGTAAATAAGATGAAGCTGATATCTTCCTACAATCATTTCGGTATTTCCCTGCATAATCCTAACACTCAGCAAAGTATTTGGAATTTCATATTTTCTGTACATATGTATCTCTGAAGCAGTATTTATCATTGAATTTGTGAGAATTTACATGTCGAAACAAAAGCTAATAATTTCGATGCAGTATGATTTATTGGAAGTATTTATGTCGTTTTATTCTCGATGAATAATAAATGCAAAAATGATTTGCAAATAATGGATAACGATGTCAATAAAATATCAATATGAATAACTGTTTGAAATGAGTAGATCTCAAGCAAGCAAGATTTCAGAGACTTTTAGCTTTTAATGTTTCTAGATAGCGCAAGTCAAGAAAAATTATAGAGAACTTTTATAATATATACAAGAAATAATATATGGGGAACATAATTATGGATAACGCTTCTTCGGTATGAACCAGTCCTCTACGTCTTTAAAGAAATCATCCTCTGTCTTCCGCATCTGATCCCGGTTACTCGTACTTTCTTCACGAACACCAGTTAGGAAATGATCAGCTTCGTCCAAAAAGCGACTAAACAACTCTTTCGGTGAAGAAACTGCTTGAATCTGAAACAAGCTTTGTTTGGATTATTTTCTCTAGATGCATTTTTACTGATTTCTATTATCTGCTTTTTTCATGTATGTTCTTCTAGTTGCAGCAGCATAGAAGTCCTTTGATTTTCTACATCTTCACAGCTACTTTAACAGGTTATTTCATTTATATTCATAATTAAATTTTGAAACGCATTCCTAAACCAGCTCTTTTCTTTCCTAAATGATAATTTTTTCATTAGTTGGTAGATCAGAATTACTCTTGATAGCACAATTAAAAAGATATCTACCTGACGGTTTTGGTCCAAGTAGATGCCAACATAAACTCCGATACCAAATGATGCCTAAAAAACTGTTAAATATCATTTTTCATTTTGCACATTAATGCCAATGTATAGAAATCACCGGGAGCATTAATACAAATGTATGTATAGAAATCACCGAGAGCATTAATGCCAATGTATAGAAATCACCGGGAGCAAGGATCAAAATATTTTCTAGTGCAACTATGGAACAGTTCGAAAACTTACCAGATGTTTCAACATAATTGTAGATGGGACGAAATGATTCTAAACAGAACGTCAATCCAACAGCGATCTAAAAATTGTGAGATATAAAATACAATGAAATCAAAGAAAAATTTAGTGCATACTAATTGCTCCAATTTAATGCATATCAACATTCTGAAAATATTATGACAATTACTACTGAACTTACAACAGAATTAAGATCTCTCTGTGTTAAGATCAGTAGACAATCATTCGAAATCAAAAGAACTTTCGAAAACATCAGGAGGATTAACCAAAAATTATAATTTATCAAATGAAATCCAAGTCAATTTTTATGTGACTGGATACAAAAAAAAAAAAAAAAAAAAAAAAAAAAAAAAAAAAAAAACATATATATATATAAGCACTGCTCTCAAATAATTTTTAGTATGCAAAATACAAAAACATCTCCACAGTTCCTAATCAGAAATCCAGAAGTTGAAATAACTAGTCAACATAAACGTCGAAAATAATACGAAAAAATGTTATCATTTTTATCCAAAAATTTCAAAATTAAAAAATATCCCAATATACCAGAACAATAATAGGTAAAAAATTATAGAGATAGACATTAGCAACATCGGTTAATACGAATTTACAAATATATTTCTGATACTAGTACATCAATGACAGGCATGCGTTTAAATCATTTGCATTAATTCATAAATAGAAAATAATAACACTTATTTCATCCTCACAATCAACAGAAAATTAAAATTTAAAGACATATTTGCAAAGCTGTGAGTACTGATTTATAGTAAACAATTATAAAAGAGGAATTTCAATCAATTAGTTGGAAATACATTCTGCATATAAAAGTGAAACTTTCCAAACTTTATAACATTGAAATGTCATATTTAAACTCAGCAGGCAATGTCAAGAAAACTAGGTAGCTCTCTTTCATGATTTTCAAAGAATAAATATTAAATGAAATATTCCTGGCGAAGTATCAGAAACAAAGAAATATCAAATTATTATGCAACTCAGCCTAAAAGCTTATTTGCTTCTATGGTTTATAATTTATTTGGATGTAAATTTTAAAAAAAAAGTCACGTTACTCAATAAATCAATATAGTCTACAAATGAATAATTGAAAATTAACAAATTTTTAATAAAACGCTAGTACATAAGAGAATTTTCCATATGAAATCTTCAAAACATTCTTTTTCGAATAATACCACAAATACAAATAAAAATTAAGGATAAATCCGGAAACATATTCAATCATATTCACCTGAATTTTTAGTAATTACATCTAATTCTGCCACACAAATATGTAAACATGTAAGCTGTAAATATAAGAAAACTAATTAGTGCAATAAGATCTCAGAAATTTCTCCTCTCTATAGTAAAATAGAATGCTTTTCGCAAAGGCGCTTCCACTTGCTATAACACATACTCATCCATTTATCGGTGACAATTATCTCTGAAAAAAAAAAAATGCCTAAAGTAAATGGAGAATAAGATAATACAAAAAAATATTGAAATGTAAAATATTTCGATAGGACTAACCATCTGACGATATTCCGGCGTATTTCGGAAGCACAAACAAGGTGTGTACATCTGGGAGACTAATTGTTTTCATAAATGGCTTCCATTTCTTTCGCTTTATCACATATTATACTTCGCCGAGGATTCTGGTAACCGCTGACAGCAAACTTTACACCATACAATATCTTCAAAAAATGATTTCTTAATCAAGAATGATTGAATAAAACGTCTTACCATGCCGCGAAAAAAATTTCTTTCTCATAAACTTAATAAAAAGAACCGATAATATACTAATTTCTTTTCCTGACTTCTTACCAATGATTTTCTGTTTCCTTAGTTTCGAAATTTTTTTTTTCTGTTTCCTACATATATAGCTTCCAACGAACTATTTTGATTAAAAAAAATCTAGTAGCTTGTAATTTGGATCGTAGTCTGGTTAGATTGGAGATTGCTTCTTCTTGCTATTGTAACCCAGCTAAGTTAGCAAAAGGCTTTATTGAGTTTGTACGATATTATACACAATATCGCGCTTAAACCGTAGTAAAAATTAAATAAATTATAGTAAGAATCAAAAGTCGTCTAGATGTGTAAAATATATATCTACCCTTTGTAACTGTCGTTCTTTCCTCGCTCCATTATTGATGATGCTCCTGCTAAATTACTGCTCTTATGAATACGGCACAACTGAATTGTCGATTGCTGTTGCTGCTGTGTCGCTTTGAACTCCGAGCTGTTGCTATCGCTGTGTCGGTGTAAAAACTCGGAACTTGAACTGTCGAATTTGAAGTGTGTTACTACTGACCTGTGCCGGTGTAAAACTAGATCCCGAAATCCTGATCTTTTAAATCCTTTCGGGGCTCCTCCCCTTGCCTGATCTCCCGCGTTGCCTTATGAATGGTCAATGCCTTCAGGCGGAGTCTTCTTCAGCAGCGATCATTTTCTAATGGCACTCCTTATCCTTGAAGCTACATTTTCGTCTGGATTCGGATTCATTTTCTTCGTGTATTCCTTCTCGCTTCTTTGGGTCATTCTCTATCTCTTCTCCAACCATGCTCATTGTGTCGTCAATTTCTAGAGAGTATACTGTGTCCAATGATCTCACTGGGAATTTCCCATTGGGTATCTTCACTAATGCGATTCTTGCTACCTTATCTCTATTTTATGCTTGCCAATTTCCACAGATCTTGTCGAGATTCCCTAAAATTGATCTATTCTTCTTGTTTGATTTTCTTTTCCTTTCTTGAATTTTGGTTTAGACTCCTTTTCTTGATTTCTCTTGGAACTTTGCATTCCTCTGATTCCTGCCACTTTCTTACGGATAGGGCTGATGATTTTCTTTTTTCTGCCATCCGCAATTGTCGATCTGTATTTGCGTGCACTGGTTTCTTTTCAAATCCGTAATGTATTCATTCGATTGCTCCAGTACTTTTCTAGTGTCTGGGCAAGATTAACAATGCTTTTTTTCCTTCATTAAGTCCAATGTTCCTTGCGCGTCTTCCACTATGTCAATTCAGCCATTTATTGTTGATATTCACGAGCATTTGGACATGTATTTCAATTCTTTCCATCTTGTCATCAATTATATTCTTTCGATTTTCATACTGTTCACATTGTTTTTCACTTGTTATATGTTGGTCGATTGGTTCCCAATCCATTTCTTTCACCTCGCTAAGGAGCTTCATAATTTCCCTTCGAAGGGATAGCAAATAGCTTCCAACGAACTACTTTGATCTGTTACTTCATACTGTGATGAAACCCGAAATTAGTTCCGTTCTTCTTATTTTCAATCAACTTCAAATGTTGGAATTTGAAAGATTCTAGTACTTTCAATTGTTTAAATTTACGTCAATATTTTATAGAGGATATAATAATTCGTACAGTGCCCTGAATTCTATAGCTCACTATGAAACAAGTAACAGAAATCACTAGCTGAAAAATAATGCCCATGTTGAATTAATATATCTTATGTTGAAGATATCATTAAATCATGATTTTATCTCAGTTTTTGGTGAATTATTGCAATTTTGCTTGGTTCTCTCCTTTTCCATCAACACCATTTTTCTTTTTGCTCCTTTGTGGCAAAATATATCTAAAGAAGTATGATTATGTTGAAAACTATGATTAAATTTAAAAACTGATAAAAAGCAACTAGATCCAACTAAATAATCAGTGATAACATAATATTTAATATACAAAATAACTACATATCACTTTTGAATATAATGTATTCTAAGAAAACATTGAGTAACAGCCGTATTTGGTTCCTGAAACTTATATGAACATCTCTTCACCAATCCCGAGAACATCACTTATTGCTTTCATGTGTCATGAAGGCAATTCTCGGAATAGAACTTGCAAAACTTGAATATTTTGTAAATGATATGAAGTGTCAATGGTTTCTAAATTTTCAACAGTTATATTGACAAATGAAATGCCATAACGCAACATTGGTTGAACGGCTGCGTACAAACTATCTAGAAGAAAATTTTGAAAAAATCAAGAAATATATCTAGAATAGCATGAAAATACAGGATATTTCCTTCATTATTAAGTAATAGAAATAAAAGACTGTTTCTATCAACGAATTCTATCCTTTTAGGAAGAAGTAAAACTGTAAACAACAAATATGAATAATAATATTGCAAATATGAAAGTTCGAATCCGAATGATGATTATATTTTTTCAGTTTCTTCTTTAATATAATTAAAGCTAAAAAACCAATAACTGACCTTCACAACATCCCAGTTGTTTTGTGGTGACTATAATCATATCGTTTTCGTGGAACATTCTTACAACAATTACATTTTTCTTTAAACGACTCTCCATTGGGTCCATGAATGAAAATCATGGCAGCACAGTCTAAAATATACTAGCTATATGTAGTTTTATATCTCATGCGTTCCAACATTCCGCTTGAAACTTATTATCAAAATAAATTACCTGAAAATTTTGTTCTGAATCACATGATTTGGATACAAGAACTGAGATTAAAGCAATAAATTCGTTACCACTACCCATCGACTTAATCTGACATTCTTTTTTTTGCTGCAGTATCACTGCATTGGATGAAGCAACTGAAAACAAATGCATACTATTTTTTAAATAATTAATTGATTAAAGATGACGAGTAAAGGAAACATTGTTACGAAAACATTTCCGCAATGATCGTGCAAATGAAATTTAATGAGATGCAACGAGATAAAAAAAAGGAACTTGAAAAGCGATTCGCTTATTAGATAGCAGAAATACTTGCTTTCCATTTCCATTTCGTTCTTCCAGTTTTGCCACTGTCAAGGTCACCTGCTTCGAAATCAAGTTCGGAATCGGTCCATGATACAATAAATTTTATCTTTACTGCCTGCCTGAAAGCACTCCTCCGTTTGTTATCTTGAAATTCATGCAAACGGTTAAATTCCACCATCAATATCACGAAGTACTCCGTGCGAAAGCAGGACGAATATTAAAGTAAGTTCAGACGGAGTACCGCGTTATGCAATGAAGAGAGACAGTAAGTGAGATCAGTAATATCACTGATAACAAAAAGATATCTTTCCATTGCTTCATTTCTTTCGTGCGGTATTCATACTAATTCATTTAAACTATAACTCTACTTAAATAGAGTTAGAAATTAAAACTCTCCATCCCCCATATATATATTTTTTTCCGCAGTTTTCTCATGCATATATATATATATATATAAATATACATTTTGATCCAGCTTTGTTTTATCGCCTCACTTGCGCCAAACACGACACGTGACTATTACTTAAATTACTTGTCACATGAAAACAAATAAGTATGTGCAGCGTCATAATTCGTATGAGTCGTATGATGTCTCAGAATGTTTAATTGGACTGATATCATTCCGGAGAAGATACGGAACACAAATGTCTCAATAAACATAGGAAACAATAAATCACATATCGAAGAAATCACAACTACTCTTAAAGTTTGCTTGCTTTAATTTCGGTCCATCAAAATTTTAGTCTGTAATATGGAGAGTAACAAACTTCAAAAGTTTTTGTTATAAGTTTTGTCATTACGCTTAGACTATAGAGATTATAGGTTTGAAATTTGCGGGAAAAATCACGAACTTTTTAATATTAAATCTTAAATCTGGAAAACTTTTACTATTATTGAATATTGCTCACATGTTATTTTTTCAGTTCTGTTTAATTAAATTCTAGAAAAGGAAATTGAAAATCGGACAGTCTACTGCATCAGATTTTATCTTTTCCGAAAGTTTCAATTATCCCATCTCACTAGCACTCTTGACCCTAGTTTAATTCAGACGGTAGTTCAAGAATGATCCGGAGCTGACATTATTAAATGCCTTGAATCTTTTAGCTAAATCATCTCTTCAAAAAACAAAATTTCAAAATATGAAGCCATTTTTGAAAGAATGTTTAAGCATTTTGTGAGTATCCCCCTTAAATTTCATCCATTGATAACGGATTTAATATTTGCCAGAAATTTATTAAACTCTTATTGAACAATTTCTTCTATTTACTATTGAAAAGTTTACTATAGAAGTTAGCTCAGATCAAATTGTTGAAACGATTATTAGTATCTACTGAATGCATTCACATGAAATCTAAATATCCAATCATGAAAAATAAATTGTTCGCATAACATCGTTACTGGATAGACCAAATATTTTTAATGATTCTTTTTTTTATTTTTGAAAACATTCGAATTAAAAAAAAAAATTTAATTGGGGCAGAATGCTGTCTAAGCTAAATGCAAATGCATCTTTAAACAGAAATGAAATATGTAAAATCTCTAAACGTGTCGCATTTAAAAAAAAAAAAAAAAAAAAAAAAAAAAAAAAAAAAAAGGTGAATTGATCGAAATAGAATGTTTAATTTAAACTAGGATTATAAATATGTTACTCAGATTGTTTAAATTTTCGTTTTAAATGAGAATGAGATTGATTCATCAAGTGAATAACAATATCTCTAAATAATAGTTCCACTTCGACAGCTTTTATTACTTTAAATAAAAAATCAAGGATTAAAAACTTCACAGCAAAGTAGGACCACTGTTTTGAATTCATGCATCAGCAGCAATAATTCAGAGGCGAAATGCAGTGATGAATTATTCTGGAGAATAAAACATCCGCTCCATAACCAATGGATGTATTGTAAGGGTAAAGAAGCTATGAAAAGCAATTCCCGATGAAAGATTTGGCTATTAAAGCTATACTGGAAAGTAGTGAGAGTATTGATGTTTGATAAGCATTTGGAAAGCTTCTTTTTTTATGTGAATATTAAAAATGTCTTCTATAATGACCCAATCTTAAAAAATTATTTATTTGAGAAAAATCATTAGAAAGATCTATTTTGATTTTAACTTATTTATGTGTGTGAAATATTAATCATTTTTATTTAAAATATGAAGAAACTAGAATAAATCAAGCAAAATTTATGTGGCATAAATCAGGGCAGTGAATATATGTTTGCATCAATGAAATTTATCGATGCAAAGAGAGAATAAATCTCTTATTATAAACTACAGACTCAGATGTTGCTCACAAGACTCCATCCCTGACAGTAAGTGAAGTTTCTGGAGTTTGTGTTCGCTAGACTTTGTGCATGAGATGTAGTAAGCATGATTAATTCACTTTACTGAACTTTTGGCATCAACATTCAGCAGTAGCGATCATTAAAAGTTATTATTATTACCAAAATCTCACAACAATGGAAAATAGATTGTCCATAAAGACATCATTTTTCTCTATGGATAAAATTAAACTGCAAAAATTATTCAAAAATATAAAAGTGCAGCAAAGACATATTCTATTTCTTCACTTTCGATCGTCAATCGACATTCTTAATTTATTATTGCATACTCAAAGTATTCTAAAATAGAAGTGAAAGAGATTCATTCTTTACTTTGCTCATTTGGGTTCGGTTTTACTTTAATTTTGCCCATCAGATCATCGAAAGCCGAATCCAAAACATCATCTGCCTCATCTTTCACCTCTATGACATCTTTAACTTCAGGCACATAAAACTGTAGCATGTTTTTGATACCGGACTGAAGTGTCACCGATGAACTTGGGCAACCCGTACACGATCCCTAAAAGGTATTACTGTTACCACAAACTATTGGAAAACTAAATCATTTGCTTGCAATTTAAAAAAAGAGCATAGTATTTCTAATGTAAAAGATAAAATCAATATGTAAAAATTAAGAATATGAGCATTACGAGAACGGCAAATAGCAAAGCCATACAAGAAAATTTTTCACGAAAATTCTAAGTTTTTTGTAGCTCAACTTTTGGTATATCTCGTTACCTGCATTTTAAGATGCACTACACCATCATGGAAACCTTTATATATCACATCACCGCCATCTTCTTGCACCATTGGTTTTATACGACATTCTAACAATTCCTTGATCATTGCAACTGTATCGCTATCCTCCGGATGTATTTCTTAAATATCGAGAACATAATTTTGGTAAACATATGAACTAGAAAGTTAAAACAAAATACATCTGAAATGAACGCTTTCTTTTTTCTCTAATACAAAAATACTATTTAAAAATCCGAAAAACTCACCAGTATCTTCAGGACTTTTTGGCATGTCACCTTCATTTACGATTGGTTTCTCGGATTGCAGATAATCCATAAGTACTGCGAAAATTTCAGGTTTTAAAAGTGCCCAGTCATCGATTTCATTTTCTTTTGTAATCGTAACATAGTTCTCGCCAAAAAAAATGCTTTTCACACCATTAATCCGGAATAACTGCCTATAAAAAAAAATTAATATTCGGAAGTAATTTCATTTTTATCTTCATTAGATTACTGTCAGTTTACATATGCAGAAATTTCGACTGAATTGACAAAATTTTCGGATTTTGTTTTCGTTGATTCGCTAGTAAAAATGATGACATCCAAATAGATGGCAAAATAGTAAACAATAATAAGCATCATGATCTGTACAAAATTTCAGATGAAAACAGATAATATTAAAGCTTACATGGCCAAAGGACTTCTCTTTGCAGACAAGAAGTTAGTGAAATTAAGTGTTCCTTTACCTTTCCCCATAATTGTTTTACCAGGAATAAACTTTAGAGTTGCTGGATTAGGAGTCTCTTGCACCTGGATAAACATATTTCGAGCTGCAATTTTTTCTTTCTTTTTTTTTGTTTATTGACTGAGAAGAAGAGAAAATAAACAATAAATTCTTGGAAATAATTAGAAAATTGATTTGGCCAATTTATAGATTTCGCTTTCGTGTACGGTAACTCTGCTATGTACTCTTTTCATTATGATTATCGAAAAAAGTTTTCAGTGCTCGGAAAAAAAGCATGTCATATACAAATGAGAAATGAGATTTAAAACAATTCGAAATATATCGGTCAGCATTCTCGCCGCTTAACATATTGTCTTTCGATTTCGTTTCTAACAAATTGTTAAATAAGTTTCAATTATTAAACAGTTTCATTTCATTCAAACAATTATAGGATCGTGCAGCTCTTAATCCCAGTTACCTACATTCCCAATTAATATAAGAATCTTCATTTCTGTCTACTGAAATTCACCTGGACGAATTAACGAAGTGGATGGTGTAACACTCAATAAATATTGACTTTTCCTAATAATTTGAAATAACCGCTGATTCCACATTTCATAAAACATTTCGTTCGAGCTTTTCAACAACTAAGACACTGTTATCAATCCAACATTAACATAGATTCTGAAAATATACTTCATTATCGATTTCCTTTTAACTTATTTTTGCTTTATTATACCACCTTTAGCCTTTTTTAACTCCAAAAGCGAATAACCTATAGTCAAGAATCCAGTAATAAGAAATAGTGAATTCCCAAATTAACGGTATTTTATGTGTTGATAAGATAGATCTGAACTGCATCAACAAGATTCAGGTTCACTTGAGACAAAATGAGAATACGCAACACATCGTTCATAGACTGATTAAGAATCTGAATTACTCAGCCGGTAATTTCTGGTATTGTAGCATAATTTTAAAACAAAGATCACCACTTTTTGGAGAAAAAAGAAAAAAGAGAAACATCACGTGGTCGAGAATTATCAATTTTTGTTCCTAAGATTTGAGGTTTCTGGATTTTTAATTATCATCCAGCTATTTTTCTTTTACTGATTTAAAATGATGTCTATTTCTTGCTTTGTTATGTAATTATACGCAAAAACTTATAATATAAATTTTCCAGAAAATGATTCTTTTTCTACTATAATTGAAATTAAACCACACAATGAATAAGAAAGAAAGCTTGTAAAATGAAGCAAATTTAACATTTTTTTACCAAAAGAAAAAAAAAGTTTCTTTTAATTTGAGAATTACAAATAAAACAGAAGGATACCGAAAGATTATAACAAAAGCTATTTAATTTCCAACAATAAATTATAGTTGGAGATAAAATTTTCTTAATGGCATTAAGCATAACATCTTAAGGATATAAAACAAACTTCATCAGCATGTCAATGTGGAAGAACAACACAGCAAGTAGCTGCCAACGATATTCTGATCAATAACAGATTATGGATTACTAAGTTGGGAGGGAAAATAAAACAAGTGCAAACGAAAGAAAGAAGGGTTAAAAGAATCACACATGCATATTTCAAATAGAAATTTGAAATCTCACGAAAAATCTAGAAATTAATTTTAAGCTTCGACCTCAATTTTGAATCGTTCCGAAGGGAAAATAATATAAATTATCTTTTACTACTTTTAAACAAAGGTTGAAGACAATCAGAGATAATTAGAGGTAGATGGCAGCGACTGAACGACATGACGAAGTCAGCAATTCCATTTACTCCACACCAAGAAGTTCAACATCAAAAATTAGAGTTGAATTTGGTGGTATAGCGCCTGGAATTCCTCGATTACCATATCCAAGATCTGATGAAACTGTCAACTTTGCACGCTGGCCAACAGACATCTATAAATTATATATTTTTAAGTTTAATTTTCATAAGCCTTCTAATTTGTCCAACATCTAAACTATTATTGTTATTGAAGACATTAACAAAATTTAAGAAGCTAAAACTGGAAGATATCCCAGCAATAAATTTAAATATATTTGAGAAATAAAACCTTTGCAACACCTTCGTCCCATCCTTTGATGACTTCACCACAGCCGATCTTGAATTTGAATGGCTTACCGCGTGAACGTGAACTGTCTACCTAAAGACGGTTCTATTTAAACATTGAAAAATCAAAAATATTAAAAAATACGATTATAAGGAAAAGAATTACAATGGAATGTTTGAAATGATTAAAAACTTTACTTCCTTTCCATTTTCCAAAGTCAAAACATAGTGGCAAGTTACGGTTTGCCCTGCTTTCGGAAATGTTTTGCCTGAAAATATCAAGATTTTAATCCTTAAAAATCAGTCAAAACATTTCATTTCTCTTGTATACTTGAACTAAGCATCTCATTAATTTGTATTATTATACAATACAAAAGTATGAATGAGTTTACACTTCATATGATTCAAATAAGTCAAACAAAAAAAAATATTGGAAGCATCCGCCATCAAAGATCAGATAGTGCTAACAAAAAAACAGAAAATGAACTAAAGGAACTATGAAATTGTGAACAGCATTAACAACAAACTGTGAGACAATAAACTAACCATCGCCTTCCTTGTTAGTATCGATTTTCACCGGCATACTGAATTCAAGAATACTATAAAATCTAGATTTAAGCTTTAAAACAACATAACGATTATGGTTCGATATTTCGTACATAGTTCGAAAAAATTGGAATGAAGTGTTTTTCAATTTTCATCAAGATTTAAAAATCCAAATGATAAAAGGTAAATAAGCTGATGCAAATCCCTAAATCCATAATTCATTTGTAAAATCTCTTATGAACACTTGAACACTTTAGTTTCCCTTATTCTAAAAATGAAATTTAAATAAAAGAAATAGGGAAGTAGAGTGTAAATAATAATTTGCTTCCTATTAAATATGCAAAAAATCCATTTTTTCATCTTCTCATACATCTGATTGAACGAAATTTAGCTTATGTCTGGATAGTATTTTTTCACAGAACAAAAAGTAACAAATCTAAAGTGTGCACTTCCACTACGCATCATAATATAATGGTGAAACGACAGGACGGAGAAGACACAAGTTTTGTGTATCTACATGCATACAAAATACAGAGAATGAGTGAAAGAAGAATGCACAAGTCGATATTTATCAAATTCAGAGCGAATATGACATTTAAAGTGTACGGGAAAGACTGTGAGAGCTTCTGGAAAGCCTACTTCAGCAGTTTTACTCATTCAAACAGAGGAGTACAGAACATATTCAAATGAAAATTGATAACATCGCGAATAATCAATAAAAAATCTTATATGAATTCCCTAGTAATTAAAACGGACTGCTAATATCGATTAATCTTCTAGCCACTGGGAAATTTCTTCCACAGACTAACGTAAGTGAAAATATGCAAACAAATCAAAAATTCGAACACCGTCCTATCCCTCAATCCAATTTATTTAGCCTTAGTCAACCAGTATAAAATTCATTTTGGTTTGACATTTCCCAGCATTTTGCCATCTTACAGAATTTGTCAAAGAAATGTCGATCTAAAAGTTTATTTACCATTAGTCCATTCGACACATCACATTGATTTCTTCTATGACTAACCATTCACCACTCTGCAAAATGGCTAATCCAGTAATAAGATTTCACATTTTGCAACTCGCCAAGAACTGACATAAAAACGCATCACGAAAAATCCTACAAACGCCAAAAGAACAAATTCCATGCTTCACAAATAAATCACTTCAAAAATATTTCTTCTCCTTGTAATTTCAAATTACTCACAAGCTTCGTCAAATTTCGGCTTATACTACATACCAAAAAAGGCTACAAGCATATCATTTTTTATATTGGAGACTAATTTCCAATTTATCGTCCACGACAAGACGTATCCATGACCAGATGTTCAGAAATTGAATCTACTATGAACTTAGAGCATGAAATGAACTTAAGCATAAAAGGCATTATTAAACTGTAAGGCATAATATTTTCATAATAATTCAACAAACTTAGAAAACTTCAATCCCATCTGTAGAGATGCCTGATTTCGAAAAAACAAGTTTTACCTCATGAAGCCAGTATAATTGAAAAATTTATCAGAAAGAATTGATATGTCAAGAACATTTATACAACGATAACATAATATTAAAGGCTTAGCAAGGCACTGCAACATAATGAGATCATCGCTATCCAAAGCTAGCACTGCATCATGACGTCATAGATCGATAATGACCACTATCACCCGAATACACGATTAATGGTCCTGAAATATGCCTATTAGCAGTAAACTAAATTAACTCATAAAAACTTTAAGATTTCGGGAAAATTGCAGAAGTTGTTCCGAACATTATTTCTGTTATAATTTAGATTCCATCTATGGGAAAGTTAGATTTCGCTATGTCTTACCTTAAAATTCCATAAATTTCCGAAGAAAAACTTAACCATACATATATAATTAAATGGCCGATTTATATCCATATTTTCGGTTTTTTAATAATTTTTGTTCCTTGCTCGTTAAATGTTGCGATATAGACATTCATTATATAATAAAATTGTCTTATTATTTCAAATAAAATTACCACAAATCATAAAATTCTCCCCATCTGGGCCACTAAACAAGAATAGAGCTAAAGACAGAAAGTCAGCAGATTTTAATTCTTTGCCCTTTCCAGAACCTATGCATATTCTAACATTGGATCAAAGACAAAGATATATTTAATAGATAAAGAGATTTCACTAAACTCTGCATCAATATTATTTAGACGAGGTGAAATAATCAGCATTTTTTTGCATTAAAATGTATTATTAAATTATTTAAATATCAGAGCCCTGGATAGTAGCAAAATGAATTCCGCTACTATTATAAATTAAATAGGATTTAAGATTTCAGAAAAAGAATTTTACAGCATCATTCTCCAAATCTCACTTACTAAATATTATCAGCTTGTTCAAAGCTGCAAATTATAGGATTTTTCACGCAAATTAACAGATTCTTTGAGTGAGACTTTGTAGGGAATACAAAAATTTTTGTTCCTAATTTCATAATTTTATTCCAAGACTCATTATCCAATTTTCCTAACTTTTAAAACTATCATTATTCCTATCTATATTCTAGACAAATCTTTTTTTCAAAAATTTTCAACTAAAACAATTTGCACTTTAATCCGAAATTAGCACGTCGTTACCGATTTAATGTTAGACAAAATCCCACATTAACAAAACAACATTTTACTGGTGGATTCGAGCAATATAATTGTGAACAAATTTTAACACTTGAGAGAAGCTGCGGATGGGCTGCTGTACTTGATTTTTTCTTAAACCTATTATCCCGATTGTTGATGCAAAATAAATTTAAAAATTTAGTGTGAATTGTTATCTTTAAGGATATGGCCACTAAATTAAGAATGACCTTAGCTTTTAATGAACAAAGAGAAAAAAATTTTAAAAAAATGAGTTTTAATATGGGCGCGGAAATGTTACGCATGCCGCACAGACTAGATTTTAAATTATCTTAACATTCTGCGCATCGTTAAAACCTATGCAGCACCACCCGCAACCGATTTTATTAGAATAACGACTAAGTTCTAGAAAAATGAATATTATCACTTAAAAAAAAAAAAAAGACGAAAAAGCAAAAATAATACTTAACACTGAAAATTTAAAAATTTGACATTGGAAAAATTTAATCTGTGCTTTTTAAAAATTTGTAGATCTCAGCGTGACCATCCAATTTTCTCTGTCTCATTCATCAGTTTCATTTGAGAGAGTTTAATTTGAAGATTGCCGATTATTTAAGTTTAGCTTTTATGTTTGAGTGAGGAAGCTCGATACCACCTGTAAGATAAATTATATTTCATTGTATTGATTGAATATATATTATATTCCATTACTTTACCTCTTGGCGGTGTTCAAACAGCTTGCTTACTATAAAGGCACTCGCTACAGTTTTTTATGAAGATTGAATTAAAGTTTAATTAAGGCTTTTGAATGACTGCTGAATAGCCCAATGAAAGTCACAATAAAATAATAGAGCCTAAACTGAATGGATAAGAGAAAGATGAGAATTATATATCATACCAAGATAACATCAAAAGCAAGCTGACAAGAACAAATATTTCAAAAGCAAAATTTCTATAAAAATTCGAAACAATTATGTTGTCAATTGAAATTTTTTACTCCCATCAGGCCGCTAAAAAACCAGTTAAAAAAAATAATAACTAACCATATTTATATTGTTACAAAATGCAGATGATTTGCTGAGATCCGTAGATCAAAAATTGGAGGGGATATGAAAAATAGTGCAAGAAAAAAGGATAAAAACATTTTTTGATTTTTTAAATTTGGAATTGCAGGATTACTGAAGACATGGGTCATTCAAAATAACATTCAGTACGGGCGATATCTGAAACAATAAATATGATTTGAATATAGTAGTAAATGTTATGGTAATAGCCTTAAATAAATGTTTTCAAAGCATATTTTTTATTTTTCACATTAACAGAGCAACTGCTTATTTATTTTGAAATGAAAAAATGCTTTTCTTACCCTCCACGATCTCCACTTCCTCGCACCCCTCTGTATGCACCACGTTGCATTCCTCCTCGATCACCACCACGTCCTCGGAAGCTGCCACGTTCCCCACCTCGACCACCACGGAAACCTCCTCTTCCTCCTCGCATTGCCCCACCACCTGGCTGATCTTCACCTCCATCTTCTCCACCATCTGCTACAAAAAGAAATTTTTGGAGAGAACAATTGTTAGTAAATCCAAAGATTTAAACAAAGAAAATACCTTTTTCACTACCATCGCCTGCTCCTCCACCCTGATTACTCATCTTGTCAAAAGTTTCATCTCGTGTCTGAAAGATTTTTTCCGATTATGTTAGACAATGCAGAGAAAGAATACTTGAAACGAGTCCACAAAAGAATAATCCAATACAATGGCAATTCAATTGATGTAAGAACTAAACTTACTGCTTTGTCTATTGAAAATCCCAATTTATTCTATAAAATCAGTACACCTATCTAACGATCAAATAAATGAATCATCTGGATGGCATTGTATTATAGCAACGTCTTGTAAAATTCAGAAGTTTGGATTTTCTGTATCTAACAAAATTAGTGAATACTGCAAAATCAGGAATATCAGCCACTATATTCATACCTATTTCAAAATGCTAACATCATAAATATTGTGCCGAAAACATTAGAGAACTTACTGGTTGTAAAGTAGTAGAAAGTTGTTCTAAAACGCCTGCTATTCGCTGATATGCAACATGCGCCGGCGCAATTGTTTCTACTTTTACATGAAGTGGTCCACCATAATGGGCATATTGCGGATCTCCACTTTGCAATAATTCTTGTTCCTGTCGAAAAAGTTTGATCGGTTTTGGATTTTCAATTGACCAAAGTTGGAAAAGGGTTCAATAATTTTCGATTCTCAATCTTTTACTGATCATTATCTTGGGATAGAGATAAATAAAACTTATAGAAACCTTGGCACGATCTTTAGTGGAACCACGACCAAGTACATAAATATGACATTTAAACTGTTTCGCCATAGCCTGTAATGTTGCTCCTTTTGGCCCCAAAATTTTACCAACAAAATTGAAATGTGGGTGCCTGAAGTTAGGAATCAAAACCTGAAAAGAAGAAATTTTTATTGGAAGAATCTGTCTTAAACAACATTCTCATAAATCAGTTTTTCTCTAGTTCTACTTAATTATCGCTTTCGTAAATGAAGTATATATAACAAGAACAGCAAACTAGGTTGTAATAATTTATAGTGGATCAACACAAATTCAAGCCAAATTCAACCTTTTTAGAGACTTTAATTGGTTTTGCGATATCAACTTCAAGCCATTCTGGATCAATGGAATTTTCCAACTTATCTGCTTCAGCAGCTAACAATCGTTTTGCATTTTTGAATTGCTCACCCCATTCACCGCCCTGTTCCATTAGTTGCTGCTCATTATGTATTTCGCGAATCACAACCTGAAATTAACTTGATATTGAAACCTTGCTGTCTGAAATCTCGGAAATACATTCGCTGCTTATTTTATCAGCTGCTACAAAGAAATATCAGCAAGAGACCTGCACATTTTTCACGGAATATTGAGCTAAGTGGTCACTTGGCCCGCACCCACCTTTCACCATCATTTTAAAGTTATAAACAAATATGAGTTATAACAAAACATTAAAAGTAGGTCATTTGCCAAATATTATTTATGAAATTGATAGAAAATCATTCCATTTTCTTTTTAACAAACAGTCGCAATTAGAGATGAGCTGTTTATTATCATCCCTTTCTGTTATCTTTACAATAATCTACGAACCTGAATTTCCGCATCAAGAGGACTTTGAGTATCCAGGTAACCATAACCACCGTAACCTCCATAACCTGGAGCACCATATCCTCCATAACCTCCTGGAGCACCACCGTAACCAGGGAAGGCTCCTGGCGGCCCACCCTGAAACCAATTCATTGGTAAAAACAGCATACATTGCCAATACTCATTATTATTTATTTAGTGATGTAAAAAATGCAGATTTAGGGTTATGAACTTACATCTTCAAATTTTACAGTAACGGGGCATTCCGATATCAACACTGTCTCATTAATTAAGATCTCTGACTCAAAATATTCAATAATTAAAAATTTGAAGAAAAGAAAAAAAATTTCCAAAGTGAAAATACTTCTTTGCTATTACTATTTGCATTAGCCAATTACTGACTGTCATAAAACTACATACATACCGCTCCATTATATCCAGCCCCACCACCCGCTGCATTGCCATAATGGAAATCCGCTCCCGCTGCTGCTGCTGCTGCTGCTGCTGCTGCTGCTGTAGCGGCCATTTACTCTAATTTTCCCCTATTTGGATGATTTTAGCTCGTAGAGCGGTTAAAAACGAGCTGAAATCAGAATTTGAAATTTGAACAATTAAACACATGCAAAATAACGATATTTGAAATAAACTATAATGACTGAGAAAGTATTGGTGAAATTTCACAAAAGTCGGCGCTCCTTAACGAAAATCCCGTACATATAAGCGTCAGTGCATTACCGAAGAGCTGCGACGCACTTCTTCCGCGCAACGCGTTAGCAAATTGACTAATGAGTGTAGCTTGGAATGGATCGGCTTGATTCCGCAAATTTAAAAGGGATCAAAGGCGGAGGCAAAATGAAGGGGTTTAATACTAAGAATAACGAATATTCAACGAATAATCCTTCCCCGTCATGCACAATCGCAGAAACTCCCCCGAGATACCCCAATGCACCCCAGTATGAAACAAATACATCTCGTATCCTAAAAATGTTTCCAAATGCCTTCAATGCAAACATTCATCTCTCATCTTAACACTGGAAAGCAATCATTTTGGCTTAGAGAAAAGGGATGGAATTTGAAATAATGGTTTAATAAGCTTCTCGAAGTTTCTTGACACTTGTTTTCAACAACAATATTTAAATTCATTATCAAAACTTGATGGGAAGATAACCTCTCATTCCCCTCTTTATTTGCTTTTTTTCTCTAACAGAATTGAATTCTATTCTTTCTCTGGCAATTCTACATTATGTAAAAGGAATTCCTTCAATTCCTTATGGCACCTTATCATCTTTCCCGTCTCTCATTATTGTATTATCTTTACCAAAGTAACCTTCATTGATTAGACCGAATAACTCTCATTTATTCTGCAATCTCAAATATTTTTTAGCGTTCACTTTCAGGAAATTTTCGGAATTTATTGGAATGAAGTAAAGAATCGAAGAGTTGTGACGCATATGGCATTATTCTTTGAGAAACAAACTTGCCGAATTTTTGATTATCAAAAAAGTCTGAAGTGAGTTTATAAATTTTCTGTCTTGTCATATATCCTTTCTGTCTTCATAATGTTTTCAGTCCAGTATTTTTCTTATTGGAAAACGAATAAATTTCGTATTTGGAATCATGCACAATTATAGTCGAAATTTAATTGACTGGATTTGTGATCTTACATTAGACATTTCAGAATTCCTGGCAGATTTCGTGTTAAAAAAAACGGTAAAAATTTACGTTTTTGTGTAGAAATATGTCGAAATATGTCGTAACGCTCATTTATGTCTATTTTTATGAACAAGTAATCGATTTCACGGCATTCAAAAGATGATGCATATCCACCGTTGTTACGCCTAAAATATTTGGCAAAAAGCTACTCATGTAATACAAAATTCATATTTGAAACATTAATTATTGATCAGGAAATGAGCAAAATGAAAAAAAAAAAAAAAGGAAGAAATAGACCTCGAACTATTTTTACCCTCGGTTGAGAATCATGACTTATATTGTTCATGACATTTGGTCTCTTTCATTTCTCCTCCCATTTCCGAGCAATTCTTCACATTCTAGGAACAGTTTTTCAATTTTAAATCATTCTCGCAGTTTGATCACATTTTGATTCATTTGCCAATATGGTTCATTAGAAGTTCACTTCCATGCCTAGTTTCTTACTTTGTTTTTTTCTTCATTTCTGATAGCGCCTTTCCTAACACTGCCAAAAAATTGATTTGTATTATTTTCTCATGCAATAGTTTTTTTCATTATACAGAAATGTAAGCAGTAGATAAATGTAAACAGCGGATTGGGCAGCATCGTCATCGATTTTCAATGTGAGAAAGAATATACTTCATCCTTCTTTTTTTACTGTACTCATATATATCTGTGACATATTTTTTCCTTTATAAAGAAACTTTTGAAAATACCTTTGATGTTCTGTTGAACTTTTTTTTAATTAATTGATTTTTGTTTTTTATCGTTTTTTTAATTGATGTTTTTTTTTTTAGTTTTTTTAATTTATGTTTTTTTACTAGGTTACTTAATTTATTAAGCGATCTTATATTATTTCCCGTCCTACTGATATTGATAAAAGCACACTTTTATCTAAGATCGAAGTTGAGACTCGCAGAATGTCAAAATAGTCTCTCAATGATGTCACAACCTCGTCAACTTCAGTTTCCATGTGTCTTGTAAGCAGTAAGTTATTACAGAGAAATGGCTTTCAAGTCCTTGCTTTTAAATTAATGATGCTAAAAGATTTTTTAGTGAATTGTTTTTGACAGCTAAGTGTAGCCTCTTTTTATCTTTTTAAAATCTTCATTTTCTATAATGTTATATCAATTTATCTTCTGTTACTTTTCTTTTTTCTTGCTTTTTTGTTTTCAGCAGAAGATTTTTGTCCTTGAATATTTCTTCACATTTTTGGTTTGTTGTTCAAATATCTTTGATTTAAGAATTATTGAGCATATATGTCACCACGAATATCGTTTTGCATAAAGAAAAAAACTTGATGTCACCACAAATATCGTTTTGCATAAAGAAAAAAATTTTATTTTCAGTTTTTAAGATTTACAATGGCAGAAACGAACGTTTGGCTTTTTTATCCAAATTTGATTGGCTATTTGCGCATTATCTTAGCTGTGGTATCATTTGAAGCAATGACTTATGCGCCATGGCGTGCTGCAATTTGTTATATTCTGAGCGCTGCTTCGGATGCTGTTGACGGATATGTGGCACGGTTCTATAATCAATGTTCGTTAAATCTCTTTTTATAAATGAATTGGATTTTTTAGTAAACGGGAACGTCTTTAGAACAAAAAGTTGAAAATTTAAAATAATGCATCAGTTCGAAATGTGATCATTAAAGTAGTTGATATGGACGATAATGGGCGATATCTCTAGAACGATATTTTACTAATGAAGTTTTTACCCAAATTACTTTTTTTGTTCATTCAATGTTCATTTAATTCCTTATTTCTTCAAGCATCACGTTTTGGCGCTATGCTCGATATGTTAACGGACCGTTGTGCCCTCATGGCATTGGTTATGTGTTGCGGATGTTTCTATCCCCATTACTTATTTTATTTCCAAATGTCAGCCGTGGTTGATATTGCTTCGCATTGGCTTCATTTTCATGCCAGTGATGTAACTGGTAAAATGACTCACAAAGTATGTTTTCAACAACAAATACTGATTTGAGAACTAATATAAATTAAATTTAAGGAACATGCTGAAGGATGCGACACACTTAATTTAAAATGCCAGTTTTATAAACATATTTTTGGAGATGACCTAATATGGAATGAATAATATTTATATATTCTTCCAAATAAAAAGAAGGAAAGGAATAGATGCATGTTTGAAGATTTTTTGCTGTTTTAATAATAGAGTCAGAATTAGTTTTTATTTATAGCAATCTTCGAATCCAGTTTTGCATCTTTATTATACATCTCGTCCATTTCTCTTTGTGATGTGTTTGGGAAACGAGGCGTTCTACAGCTTGGTATATATCAATCATTTCTGGTCAGGTCCAGGTATTCACGGTTTTCATCTCATTTCATTTCTAGCGGCACTTTTATTTCCATTCGCGCTACTAAAATCAATGATTAGCTTACTTCATCTTTTCATTGCCGCACAAACATTAGTAGCCAAAGATCAGGAATTAATTAAGCAAAGCAAGTGAAGGATGCTTGTTCTTTTTCGGCTAACTTCTGTATATTGTAAATAGTTTTTTGTTTGTTTTCGTAGTAAATTAATAGTTGTCATTTTCAATATTGCCCCCTTTTAATGTACAGTATTTGCCCTTCTCAAAAATGATTAATTTATTTTTTCTTTGAAATATATTCCGCTTTTTTAAACAAAATTTAGTAAAAATTTCGTGTATTTTTTTTTTTTTTTTGTCTTATAAGCAGTTTATATATTTTAATCTTTCCTGAATTTCTTTCAATAAAAAATTGTGTAGTTCTTGTGTAGTCTCTTTCCTGGTTTGTGATATGTTTTTTTGTTTCCTTCTTTCGAAATACAGACTTTTTTCTCTCTTGTTAAGTAAAAACAAGAACTTACAAGATTAAGGAAAAAACAAGATAAGGATTCTTTAATCACAATATATGCAGTATTCGTTGTCAGTCCTGTCATTCCATTTCAGTTTTGTTTAAATTAAAACTTAAAAACTTCTTTATGACATTTCAAATCTTTTATATCACTGTCATCAGTTGATTTTCGTTAATACTTTTGAGAATGGCAACTATTTGATAGCATCCTTGCCAGCAATTTTCTTGTCAATTTAGTTAAAGCTGCAACTGAATGTCATTATCTCATCTTCAACTATAGCTTGTAATATTTTTCACTTTTATATTTATTATTACTAGTCGCAAATATTTATGTAAATTGCAAAAACTTCGAGTAAAGGATGTTTTCTAATGAATGCTTCATTCTCTTTCATATTCTTTTTATTCTTACTCTTGTTCAAACTCTGATTAGATTTCTCAAAAACCAAGTTGAAAGATTTTTCCCCAAATCACAATATTTCGCTGTTTCTTTACTCGCTGTTGGTACTTCAATGTTATTTTGTCATGCTGTATTCAAAATTAATGGCCCTGTTGTACATTCCATTGATAGTGATTTTGTGTTTTTAATTAATAAAATTTTTTAATTCGTTTCATAAAAATGTTATGAAATAACAGTCATCGCGCAGTTCTTGATCATCCGAATCATCAGCAGATGGTGCAAGAGTGGAGGCCACATGATTCGCTTGGCACTTAGTAAGATTGATATAAGTAATCAATGAGAGATTTATATGATGGTCGAGTAAATCTGAATTAACGGGATATTTTCGGCAATTGGTATTAGGAATATTGAAACAGCTTTGGTTATAAACTTTTAATGCTTTATTACAGCGATTCTTGTATCTAACGATGTCCTCCATTATGACCTTTCAGGTTACTGTCATTTGAGATAATTCAGAATGATTTCTTTATAAAACAATGCAATTTGAAGTAATTATAGGAAAAGAGAGCTTCTTTATAAAACAATGCAATATTGAAATAATTATAGGAAAAGAAAGCTTGAGAACAGGACTTAATAAACTTGAGAAATGAGCAATAAATCATTATGCAAAATTTCAGATGAATTTAAAGGAAAGAAATGAATTCCGGCAACGATGTAATACGGTAGCATTTTCTAGTAAACTCTTTCAAGTTATTTCAGTCCAATAATATATTCGGTTGATTTTTAAGCTCAATTTGATTTGATCCTAATACATTTAAAGATTCTGTATAGTGAAAGTTTGTTTACTATATGTCAGTTCTAGCATAATTTGCCATATGTTAGCTTAGAGCACAAAGAAAGTTAATTTACTGCATTAATTTACTCCGCAAAGAGATTTAATTTCTCCACATAACACAATTTATAATCTGTTAGCTACAGCATAAAAGTCAAAGTCTGGTTATACTGAGATATTTCTATCATGCAAAGATTTTTGATTAATTCGTCATATTTATACTCTATAAAATATTTCGGTTATTCCGATAATCCCACATATTTTGGAAAATATCTTGGATTTCACTTATTCTGAATAATTACATTAATTTTGAGGTTTTAACGCAAGTCATTATGTATTTCAGAACTAATTTTAAAAATTTCATGAAGCAATCCACTACAATACTTCAACGATAAACATTGTCTGAGGAATAGTTCTTACTTCTTCAAAGTCAATTTTTGATAGATTCTTGTCAAAATCGTGTTTCAAACTATATTTTAGTGTCCAAATTAACACATAATCTTCATTCAAATTAAAATTGAAAGTGATATCTGATCAGGTGCTTAAAAATCAGAAAAATTAGTTTTGAAATCAGTGAAATGGATATTTGTAAAATTCTCTCTTCCAACGCAATAAACTATTAAGAAGATTCTCGAACTTTTTTTAACGATTATGACGCAGTCTAACAATTCTTTTCTTGAACAAGTTAAAGAACATATAAACTTCACAAGTAAATTTTGATGAAGAACATAAAATAATATCAGAGCAGAAATGTTTTTGAAGAGAAAAGTTTTTGAAAAGATTTGACAGCTGAAAACTGGCTTGATCATTCCAGAAAAATACCCAGCATTTTTAAAGTGCTTGATTTGCTTGCTCATTTATGAAATATTACTACACTAAACAAATGAAAAATGATGAATGCACAAATTCCTGAATGAAAAAGACACAAATTAATTGTACAAAGAGAAGAAAATTGACAAAAGTAGCTATTCATCATACAACATAAAGAAATTTGAAAAAATAGTTATTCGAAGTTCACAAACAAATTCCATGTCAAAATGTATCATATCCAGAATATATCATTAAAAATATGCTTTACTGCATAAAATATACAATAGATGAGGAATCAAATCCTATTTCTTTCTTCCACAAACGAATTTTCAATCTCAAAAACTTCGCAGAATTTTTGCTGATTGAAAGAAATTCTGAATTTTAATATTTAATGGAATGAACGATATAATAGAATTATAGATTTTCTAATGTTTCCTCACTTAAAAAAAAACTAAAAATTTCTTTATATATCTTTAAATAAATTGCAAGAGGTTTCCATTGCCGCTAAGCATGGAAGTTCCCTTCGGTTATGTATTTTTTCCCCACAATTTGCTTCACTTCCAAAACGAAGCAATCATTCTATCTTATCGACAAAAGTTTTTAAAACTAGAAACCTTCCATATTCACTGCTTATCAGTTCATTCATTGATATCCCCACTATTTGTGATTATTGTTGTCATCTGAGGAAATAAACCATTCGGTTCTATTTCTGGGAATTTAAATAAATCCAAAGGTTGGATTTGCAAAAATCAGTAATTACTCCTTATTTTGATTAATCCTTTTTTTGAGTTAAAAACCAAGCACTGATTAGAATTTTATCTTAGCACTGAAGTAGTGCTATGCAGTGGTGGAAAAAAGGAAGCTAACAATAACTGAACATGAAATTCGAAATAGCAAGCTTGAAAGATAACGAAAAAAAAGAAAAACAAAAAATGAAAAATTATAATATATGCGTAAATTGAGTGAGCATTTAGATTAACTACAAGTGTGGATTTGTTACAGTTAAAAAATATGTTTTAGATCAAAAAACTAATTAAAATTAAAATTTTTAAATATCTTTGAATGAGGATTTGCATACAAATAAATTCCGAAACATCTGCATGACAATCATTGATCATTTTAGAGAAATCCAATTTATTTCTCTTTTTCTTTTAGACGTTAAATGTTTGATTTTAACCAAATTGATCAAAAGATCAAAATCAAGCATTTAAACTTGAAAAGTGACGAAATTTCTCGTCGCTTGAAACTACAAGGCTGAATATATCTGACCGAAATTCCTCTCCCAGTGTAAAAAAAGAGATTTGATTTAAAAATATAATAAAAAAAAACAAATCCATACAGCAATAACAATGTATAAAATAAATTTGGATCCTTGGTGTCTAACAAAGAGATCAACTATCAATGATTCCGTTCTCAAAGATGAAGTAACTTATTAAATCTAATCTTCTAAATACTTCCTTTACTTTTCCTTCTAATTTTTAAAATAACAAGAAGCTGATCAAGTTCGAAATATCTACTGAATATTGAATTAAATTAGATCTTTGTTTTCAAATCACCATAACTTGAAGGAATCTCAAAATATTTTGAAATGGCTTCCAAGAAAATCTCACTTAGCTTCAACTTGCATTCTTTTCGTGAGGCATGCAGCAGAAGAAATCAATAACAAAACCAAAATCAAGTGATGGTAAGCAAAAAATTAGAGCAACCAAAAGTGATTTGAAAATTAAAAGGAAGCAATTAATTAAGAACTTAAATTAATCAAGAAATCAGAGGAAAATGATTTAAACATAATAATATGTTAATTGCTGGCTACGCGCCAGGTTGCATGACACGAGCAGCTGCATGCGTGTTCACGGCTGTCATCTGTGAACCAATCATTACCATCGGCGGTTGTGCATTGCTTGTCGTTCCTCCTTGCGTTACGCGACCGTTTCCGTAAGCCATTCTAGAACGCGCAATTCACAATAAATCTGCAGGATAGTTTTCTGCTTCTTGTGATCAATCAGTTTGTGACGTGAGAATATGTTATAAATTGATTAATTAGAAGTTTCTGCTTCGGCTTTGGCAGGCATCTTCATTAACCATCACGTAATCTCACGTCAGAGATTGATTGGTTAGAGTATAAGTGAATTATCAGCTAATCCTAATCATCATATTCAGAGAACATATTCTAACATACTTGGAATATTATCCAAAAGTACAGAAAAGTTTTTAGATAGTATTTTGTGAAAGAATGCATGTGAAGGATGGGAAAAATAATAACTCTAAAAAATTACGCAAATAATGCTTGTCATATATGCATGAGATCAATAGGATCAGATGCCTTGGGGATCAAAAATCGATCTTTGTTGATCATTCTTTCAATTCAGTATAACTCGTTCAGGCACAAAGTTTCTCGTAAAAACTTACAAATTTACTGGTGAGTTACCATTCGGCCACACTGATCGATTACTCTCAGCCATTGCTATATTTTCTTCTTTAAATTTCAATGTACCATTTGTTCGCCTATTATTCATCTGTAATAGATCATTTTATTAGATTCAAATTTAAATTATTCATTTTTTGATTAAATTCCGGAAAAAATCACAGTTAAGCTGACTATTTCATCAATTTTTAAATTGAAAAAACCATCATGCAACAATAAGAACACAACGAATGCATTACATATATGACTAATCATTTTCCACAAATATTGAAAAGTTAATGATTGTGTTTCGAAACACATCGACCATATTTAATTGGCTTTATCAATAATTAATTGTTAAAAATAAGTATTGAAATGGAGTTAGTTTTCTTGCTAAATGCACAAACAACAATATAGATATTTTGAGCTTACGAATGGATAATCCGTTTTACGACTCTGAAATAGATAATAAATCTGTTTATTTATGTGAAGAAAATTTTCTTATCAAGAAGAATTATTTGGATAAATTCGGAAGAAATATCGACGATTTAGAAAGATTGAAATAGTCGGAAAAAGGGAAGAAAGAAGTTTTGAAACTTGCATTTAAATAATTAATGTAATGAGAGGACGAATTATTCAAGCAAAGTCAATGCAATCGGTCAAGCAGTCGGTCCTTGCAATAATCAGAAAAACTACTTTCCACCTATCCATGTAAATTTAGATATTTAGTAAAACTTTTACTGAAATCATTAATGTAATGAAAGGATGAATTAATTTCAAGAAATAAATTACAATTTGCGACTTTCTTGCAAAAAAAAAAAAAAGATTTCTTAGAGGAAAAGAAAACCAAAAACGCTTAATAATCTGAAATCAGTGAGCTAAAATTATCAGTAAAATAATCATTCCAAGGTTTGAAGAAAAAAAAAAAACGAAAACTTACAGCGATAACAATAAATGCTATCAAGAGTATAGCTAATATACTGATACCTATAGCACTTCCAACGATATATGAATATGTATTATCCGATGTGTAACCTTCGTGTATCCTCTCAACGTAATTCTTTGATACATATCCTGAATAGCTACTAATTATATCAATAATTGATAATAATTACTAATGATTATCAATAATCAGTTGTCCTCTAAAGTAAATTTATTTATCCAACTAAGAATGCGCTGTGCCCTAAATTACTAGAACAAGAAGCCCAACTCTGGGCTTCAGTCTATAAAACTTCGAAACTTCTCTTGAAAAGTAAAAATTGCACCATCAAGTACGATCGATCGTGGATCCACATCATTGCCACCAATTTGTGAATTTTTGGCCGTAATCTGCTGTTCGAACTCGGTAGCTGACTGCTCCAAATCGTCGGGTTTTGTTGATGTATAAACAATACCGTCAACCATCACACTACCTTTCAAAAAACTCACCAAATGTACTCCCTCGTATATATGCCCAAATATTGATCCAAAAATTTCTTCCAACTATAAAAGTTATTTAGAAGTTTTTTCACTGGAAATTTCAGTTTCCTTCGAATTTTGTAATAAAATTGTTGTGATTTCGAGATTCATTCATATGCAAATGTATAAATACCAATGCTACAGAAATGAATTTAATGATGGGATCTTAGCATTAATCAAAATTGAACTTTCCAGTTTTCCGGATGACCTATTCTGCTTGCCATTAGATAAAGTCCCTACTTCAAGCATTCCGAATAGCCATTATTTAAGTAACTCTTCACAATTCGTTATACTCGTTAAGAATTCAACATCATGGAAGTATCAAACAGTCATCATTAGTTGTCACCCTCGCATTATCGTACATCCATTTGAAGGTCAGTGAATCCAATTATAGGAAATCATAATAAATTTACATCTGGCAGAAGTTGATCTCGCAGCTTTTTGTATTTTCCACTGCTTGGATCACCGAATTCCGGAATATAATCGATGCTTGTGATACGAAATGAGAATGGTGTCTTGTAACCTCCATTTTTAACTGAAAATAATGTAAATGAGAAAAACTAAATGAAATCTTTGAAAAATTTTAAAAGAAATATAGAAAAAAAATGACAATGAAGAAAGATCTAATTAAGGGACGATAAGAAAATAAAATTAATTTTTGTTTTTCAATTAAAAGAAATTTACTTTCTAGTATAATACGGCAGAAAATGAATGAAAAAAATTTTTCCATTGCTTTATCTTTAAACAATCTTTGCCTTCAAATAACATATCTTTAAAAATTTTTGTCGACGTTTTCTAAATGAGTTCTAAAATGATCATATTTTATAGTGAACAAAATAAAACAAGTAGTAATTTCGGAAAAAACAATGATAATAAAAGAAAATGATAGTTTCGGCTAAAGTTCAAACTTCAAATAATTGATGCTTTTTTCGCAGATCTTTCATACTACTAATAAGAGATGATCAGACACAAATTCTCTATTTGATAAACTTTTCCACTAAACACTCTATCAATGTTCTACTGAAAATCTTATCGATAACAAAGTTACAAGTTAAATGTATAATAAGAACTTATCACTTAGAACAATTTTATTTCTCACTAAATAGTATTCCACACTGCTAATTGATAAGTTAAGGCAGACAATTTATTAATTGAATTCATTTGGCAGAAAAGTTAATAGAAAAGGAGAAAGATGAACAGAAATTCAAACTGAAATGAATGAAAAAAGAAATGGACCGAAACTGACTAATATCAGATTCAGTGATATGCGGCTAAGTATGCCAGTTATCATTGAAATCACCCTTACTATTTTTGGAATCTTAAAAATTAAAAAATTAAGACAATAAATTTACAAATCCTTATTCATTTCACATATTTAAGGATTCAAAATTCACATTCACAGTTTAAACTGTGAATTGATTAAGTAAATTCTTCCTTAGTTACCTTCAGATTCAGTAATAATTTCTGGTTCAGCTTTTGGTTCAAAGCTAGTCACTGGTTTAGGACTTGTTTTCGAGGATTCGAATACCTCACTTTCTGGAAATGGCACAGGTTCAGGTGTTGGTTCAGGTTGTGGTATTGATTCTGGTTCTAACTTTTGCTCATCAGTGGTAGGCCTTAACGTAGTTTCCTCAATATCTAGAAAACATTCATTTATTTCAGAATATGGTAAAGACAAAATTTATGTGAAATTCTGGCATTTAAAACATACTTTTCGCTTTTCTATAAATATATAAAGAAATAAACAAAAAAAAGAAAGGTAAGGGAACCTGTTTGGGAATAAACTGAGTCATCAACCATCGAAATATCTTTTATCTCATCGCTCTCTTCGAACGAATTCCATGTTGTTTGTGGCCTTTCAGTTGAAATATGTTCATCTGCAGAATTCAGACTAGTTTTTCACGGTTTTTACAATTAAGCAGTGCGCTATTTATCGGTTGATGATTAAAATTGCAGAAAAAATGGAAAATTAAATGATATTTGAACAAAAAACTTAGAAATTAGAATTTTGAAAGCTTCTACTTCAATCCATATATTATTTGGCCAGTCGTTGAAAGAAGTTTAAAATTGAAATTTTCTTTTGAATATATTAAAAATAGATAAAAGAGCTATTACAATAATTAGGCTCCAACAAACATCAACAGCCAAATAGCTCATAAAAAATTTTAATGCATTAACTCTGATATGCTTAATTTGATTCGGATAATTTGAATGGACATAGAATTGGAATTTATTAACTTTTAAATAAAAGATGGCAATTCACAAAAATGCTAGGAAACTCACCATCATGACGCTCCTGAGAATGTTTGATTAAATCATCTGGTATATCTGCTCTCACCTGTAATAATTCATTTATTTTTCCGTTTCAATCTAATTATTTAACTTTATTAGAACCTTTTTGATCAAACTGCATTCTCATGAGTAGTTTCAGCGGAATAAATACTTTGCAAAAGCTCAATTTCCTACCGCATCAACATATAATCTCCGACTGTTCATTAATATTTCTCTCCCTCAAAATTTCTATTTTTCATTTGCTTTAACAAATATTCTTTATCGCTTTTTGAAATACAACGAAAAAGAAAATTCAAAAAACTTTTGATATAATATATTCCTTTTTACAGTTTTGAGAGAAGCAAACAGGTGCTGAGATAAAGGATCTAGTCCAGGTAAATGACTTCTTTTGTGGCTTGCAAGAAAGCAAACAATATCACCTGAAATTTTTAATAACTAATAAGAAAAGAAATGACAAAAAATGGCACACCTCGGATTTGGTGTTTAGTGACGACTGCATGGTTGAGGTGGCATCCTCGATTTCCTTAAAAAAAAAATAACAAATAAAAAGTTCGCATTTTTTGTTTATTTGTTTATGCATTCCATTTTATCCGGTACTTGAACTATTTTGGAGCACAAAGAATAAAATTAAGAAATGCTCAGATGGCAAAGTTTCAAAGATGAGCTGGGCCACAAAATGCAAACCTTCCGATAATTGCATTTGTGAAAAGCTATTTCGAGATAACTTCAGCTTGTACTCCTCGCAAACTTTTTAAAATTTTTAACAGCTCTTCAAATAAGTGCTACTGTGAGTCCAACTATTTACAAAAATTCGAAATTTCTTAGTTTCTTCCAGTCAAACTTTTAATAAACCAATTAAAATTCAGTTTTAGATGTCATAAACTTCTCAATATTCGTTATTAAGTCATTATAATAAATAAAAATACCGTTTGCTGGATTTCTTCCGTAGCTTCTGGTCCTAGCCTTTCAATTCGTGAAAAACCAGGCACACCGAAGTTCTCTTCGGACGTCTGAAAATTACGAGTATTCTTTTCATTCTTTATATTAAATAATGACTTCAAATCTGGAATATTCGTTTCACTTTTCAAGTTTCACTTATTTTAATTAGAAATATACTGAAATAATCCTCAAGATTTGTTTTAGAATTTGCGAAATTCTCATCTTCATCCTGATTATCTCAAAAAAAAAGGAAAAGAAAAAAAAACGAAATTAAAACTATAAAAATTCGGTTTGATAAAGCGACAAATTTAAGAAGCTCGGAAGTTCGAACATATTTGTTAGCTGATATTCTATTCAGTTGCTCGATTTGTGAAAAAATGAAATTTTTTGAAAATACCAGACAATTAAAGCAAATATAATTTAATTAAAATTTGTAAGTGAACATGTTAACGAACATCCTATCATTTAGTCAAGAATTAATCTTTTTTTTTTCTTTTTTTTTTTTTTTTTTTGCAATATCTCGAACAAAAGACTGCAGATAAAAAGAAAATTTGTTCATTTAAAAAAAAATCATAAATCATAAAACAGAAACTAGTAAGTAGATTTTGAAAAAAAATATTAATGAAATGACTGGGCCATAATTGTTGGCCTAAGACAATAAGCCAACCACTTTGGACTAGCAATCATTTCGATTGTTTGCATTTCATCAGGATTATTGGGACAGTTTTCTTTTTCACAGTAATGTATCTAGTTGACTGAATGTTGGAAATGCCTATATAGAATCTTCTGATAAAGATTCATGATCTCAGCTGTTAATTAATCTATCTCGTTCAATCCATCTGATAATTATGTATGATTTAAATATATTGATCTCTGATTCATTCATTTACTTAATGACTCGACTGTTAATTGAAGGAAATGTAATTCTGATATACCGTACTTCAGACGGAGGAGTGGAAAATCTAGATGCCAAATGCATGACACTGAAGTCATGTTTCACAATTCCATCCTGGTTGAATAGTGTTTTGTCGCCAACAAATAAATTTTCACCGTCATGTACATGCTCATCATCCTCGTTTTCATGGTTTTTATCGGTACTGAACTCATTTGTTGTTGAAGTTGTTAAAGGCAACTAAAAATAGACCATTTGGCAAGTTGTTCATTTCTTCAAGCCTCAATATTAGTGTGATTCTCTTACATGAATCTCTGAGGACAAAAATTTTACATTTTATTCGTATTTTCAACTCTAACACAGATATTTTTATCTCCAAAAGCTAACCTTTTACTATAAAAACTGTTAAATCAAATTCTTACTTCAGTTGAAGTGATAGGGATGTTTGGTACTTCTGATTTATGTTCTTCTATTTCGGCAGATGCAGTATTTCGTGATTCTGTTGCAAATGCATCATCTGATTCTTGAGAAGATGATGAATGAAAGACGGATTCTGGCAAAATTATTGATGATATCGTTTCAATCGGTACTGATTCAGTTACTGCAAAAAGTGGAAATTTATGCAGATATTTTGAAATGTGATTTCATTTCTTTTTAAATGTTAGCAATGGTCAGACAAGATACTTTTCCTATCTATTCAACGAATAAATCAATAATGTACAAAAAGGAGACAGAAATCAATTTTCTTTTATTAAAGGAGAAATTATGCAAAATATTGGAAAAAGTGGTGGTACCTGAAGAAATATGCTGTTTTCCGGATTCTAATGATACATCGGTAGTTTCATCGGTTATAATTTGCCTGGTCATTGTTACCTGCTCACCACCACCTGCACTAAATGTATGTGATGCCATCGAACGAAACATGGGGATTTCTAGAATAATGGGGATTTTTGGATACTTTTTAAAATCATCTGGTAACGGAGATACTAGGAGAATAAAATAAAGATAATTACAAAAAAGTCGGTCTCATTTTTTAAATTTTTTATTGGGATAGATAGACCGAGAAAGTTTTCGGGTGATAATATTTATCTATGAATGATTTATGTTGTCGTGAAAGAGGTGATAAAACATCTCAACAGAGGTAAAATTTACCTGTCTTCTGTTCTACTGATGTAACGATATTAGCAGTTGAAGCGCGGGAAATGTCTGGTGCTGTTTCCAAAATTATTGCTGAAATGAACATCAAGTAGTTACGATTCATTAAAAAATAAATATTCATTACAAGCTGAAACTAATGACGACGGATTTTCCCACATGAAATACAAAACAATTCAATTCCCGAATTTCTTAATTTTGATATCCAATTTGATCGAGTTTGCGAACTTTCAGTACCATTCATTTTTATCATTTTCATTCCATGCTAAACATTCTTTTTATCAACTATCGCAAAGAAGATTGTCATTTAAAATAGAGCAATTTCAGTAACATACTTTCGGACGCAACTGTTGTATCTTGCTCTTCAGATACGGTAACTTTTGTTTCTTGAAGCATTTCCTGAATTTCATTCGTTGTTCCGGTAATAATCGTTTCCTGTTCAGGTTCTACAGATGATGCAATTGTACTGAATATCTTTACCTTAGCATCGGTATCAAAAATCCCATCAAACGCGCTTCTCTGATCCGCATCCGCTTCCTCACTCCGCACAATGTCAGAATTATTTAGAAAACTGGAGGTAACTAATGGGTTCAGGGGGATATTTTCCTCGGAAGACAACAACTGCGAAACTGTTACTTCAGCAGTAGTTGTTGCAAACGGATCCTCTGCCACGATCTGGAAATTTCAGCAAGAGTATTAAAGTTCAAAATTTAGAATATGATAAAAGTTTTGTTTATAGAAAAGTTTAATTCAAATGTTTGCAACTATTAACTGTTCTTTGAAGAACTTGAAATTATGGTAACAAACTATCAATAAATCATTAGTGCACAAGAAATGATAATTATTGATTTAGGCAAAAGAAAAACAAAGTATTTTCATGTCCGAATAAAATCTAAATAATTTCTATTCCAAATTTTTTTAAAATAGATTACTAATTCATTCGAACAAAAGCACTGATCCTTATTGTTGCTAAGATCCACCTTTTCTTATTGATTTTTACCTTTTTATCTTTTTAAAAGATAAGGATAAATAAATGTTGCTAAGATATCTCGATTCGTGTAGTCTTGTGATTTATATGATTAAAGTTTTCTATTTTAATCCACAATATTGAATTATTTTACATACATTCAAAAATCTTTGATTAAAATGACGAAAATCAATCAAAAATTATTCCTAAACCAGAATCAATCGATTTTGAAGTAAAAAGCATAAAACTATTTTTTTTACAAATTGGTCGAAGACAATGAAAGAACAATATTAACAGGACGGTATTTATTATAACAATGAGAAGAAAGAATAAGTTCCCAAAAATTTTATAATTTTAAAAGCGATGTCCTACATTTAACTTATTCCTTTTATTGATAAAAAAAGCTCTTCAAAAAAAAAAAAAAAATTCTTTCAAATTGCTTTTAATTTTTTAATGAATCGATTCATTGTAATAGCACACTAATCACTGGAAATATAACGTCATCCAAGTCTAAGAATTGCATTATAACCGCGTTTCGATATAAAAAAAAGATATTAGAAATCTATCTTATGTGATTTTATACTTGCAATTGATACCTCTGGAGGTAATCTATCATCTTCATTTCCAATGTGTTCTGGCATTTTAGTAATGACATCAATCTTATCATCGCTTGTTCTTGTTGATTCGATCATCGAACTTAACTTTGGTATTTCTGTTGAGCCCGAAGTGGATGTTTTTTTCGTTTCATAATTATCTCTCTTTCTATAAAGATATTAATTAGTTGGAAAGCGTAAGTGGGATAAAGTGACAAACAGCAAAATCAGTTTAAGCTAAATTCTTTCAACTTCAGGATGAAAAGTTTTGATTTTTCAAAGTCTAAAGATAAAAATAAATTATAATTACTGAAAATGGGAATTCAAAGTTTGATATTTCGTGCAGTTACATATTTTCTACTCTCTATACTTTTGCTATTTTTAGGTAAATACTGCTGGAATAATTTTTTATTGAAAATTTGAGAAAACGAACTTTGAGAAGCCTTTTTTGAAACAATGATGAATGAATTGAATGAATCGGTGAGCAATTTTTGACTATGGATAATAAATTATGATATGCACAGCAATTACAAAGATTTTTGACAGATTAAAACTGTGATAAATTAAATTTTCTTCTCAAACTGATTAAAACTGGTAAATCGAATTTTTTTCTCCTAACAGAAGGATCAAAATTACTGAAAAAAGCAATTCATAAAAGTTTCTATATCAACGGATCTTTTTTATACATTCTGAAGTTTCTGCAAAATTTCGTAATTTGATTTGAATATGCTTATCAACTTCTCTGAGGGTCCAAAATATCCGATAAACAATTGCTCTTGATATGGAAATACAAATTTTAGATTTAGGCTCTTGAAATTGCCGTTTAATTTTTATTTCAAATTTCAGACATTTTTATGCTACTAGCTTTTCCAAATTTCGACATTGATACAGTGAATTTTTAGAAAAAGCGAACTCATTATCCTTACTCATCTGACTACAATTTGTCGTGACCTTTGAAATTCTGCTTTGTGATGACATATAAAAGGTAGTAAATCTTTGATACCGCTCTTTGCGGAAAATTTTTGGAGATATTTTCTTCATTTTAGATCTTTCAATGCTGTACAGATGTTTCATTGTTAGCGTTACCTCAATCTACTCTACTCATAGTCAATTAGTTCACTTTCGGTAATCTTGGAAAACCCAAGTTTTGGTCACAAGAGTAGAACCTGAAGCCGAGAAGTAAGTTATAGGTAGCTGTTAATTATTTTGCTAATCAGGAAACTTTATAAAATGATTTCAGGTCGGTTGGGGGGAAATTTGACAGATTCGCCCAGTTCACTGATTTTTTTGGCACTGGATCCATAGACAGACTCTTATTTTGTAACTATTCGACGATATATTTACTTGGATAGTTTTCCTAATCTCGATTACTCCAACTTGATCTATGCTGTTCATCGGTTGATGGCAACTGAAGGGAATATTTAGGACCTGCTCTCTATGGTTAGGTTTAAGGTACTAATTTGTGTCCAGTAAATACATTCAAAATAATATCAATGCAAGATGAGGAAAGGAGCCTGAAAGGCTTAGAACTGCATAATTTGCTAATCAAATCTAGGCTGATTTGTGATTGCTATAAGCATCAGAAGAGACTTACTGCAATCACAAATCAGCCTGGATGCGATGTAAACAAATCAATCTAGATTGCAATCTGCGACGTATTAAAGAAAATTACTTGCCAATGAAATATCATCGAAGAATAGAAAGAAGCATTTTAATATTTCAAAAAAAAAAAGGACAAATCTTATAAATGATCAAATTGCAGCATAAGATGCAATTTACAAAAAGGAACAATGTTAAATTTCGAACTTGAAGAATTCAACTAAAAGTTTATAAAGTAGTTCAAAAACTTACTCCTCGTGTGTTACATTTTGATATTTGAGATGACCGGACTGCACCTCAGTAGTTGAACTGCGATCAATTTCGGTGATAAATGGCGGTGTTGATTCCTGATCAAAAATTGAAAATTTTGGAGCGCCTAGCTCTCGAGCTCTCTTAATCTGAGGAAGTGAGAATCCTTTTTTCCGGGATGCAGTAGTTTGCGTCGCAAAATTCTGCTCATAGGTTTCTGATTTCGAATTAGATTTCAGTGGTACAGGTAACGATGATGATGGTGATAATGATGAAGTTGCTTCTTCCACTGTGCTATTTTCAGATTCAACATTCTGAGCAATGGCTGTAATGTTGAAAAAATCTGTTATCCTTGACTTTTGATAAAACAAATTTATTTACTGCCGAAAATTTCCATAACATTTAAAGTTACAGTGGTATAATATCATTTTTAATTTGGAGGAGAAAAATATGAAAAATTAAAAACATCAGTTAAAATTTGATCACTCAGCGGTTTCGTATTTAAAATCTGATAATAGTAAAGAAAGAGAAAATTACCTGAAAGAAGAGAAACCAAAGAGTAAATCAAAATTTCACTTCTCATCTTTTTCAATCTTTCTTTCTTCCCGGATTTGTCACCTAATTTGTCACCTGCACTCACACTTTGCACAAATTTCTTGAATCGGAGAGCCCTGCAATTATAAAATTAAAATGATATCATTGAAGTGAAAAGAAATTGATTAACGTTTTGCGAATTGGCATTTCCTAAAAATGCATATCACTAAATGATTGAAATACATTTCATATCAAAGCAACAAATTATTTGCAAATTCTGTAGATATAAAAAAGTAAAAATTTTTATGAAAATCAAATGAAACATATTTTAGAAGAAGCAAAACTATGATTCTTCTTTTCGTAATTCAATTGATAAGAATGAAAGCGAAAAATTTGCAAATATTTTTAAATAGCTGAACGGATAATCTTATATTGCTATATGAATTATCAAAAGCAAAAGAATGATACAGATATTTAAGACAAAGCTGTGTCCAAGCAAATGCTATTCAACAGATTTTAATCGAATTGACGCAGTAATGGATGAAACGGAAAGGAAAACAGAAGTGGCTGTCCATATCACAAATTACTTAAAAATGAGCATATTAAAGATAGAAAAAGAAATAAGTTAGCATTTGAATGGAAAAATATATCAGGAAAGGAATTATCAAATCACAAATGAAATCTTCAAAGCAAAAGTATGCCTTAAAATGCCTTTACGTATACTTGGATGATGCTAATAAGTGAAACGAAAATAATAATTTGAGCCGCTGGGAATCATGTTTTCCAAAGTTTTATTATTTGTGACAGCAAATTTATATAAATGATTTTCTTGATGTGTTTTGTGCCAGATTTGAGGATCAGTTATTCCGGACAACAGCAAAAATCTGAGCCAAAAATTGCCAGTATGATTGTAAGAGCAATTCATACTCGTATCTTCAAGCAATTCAAATACTTCTTATTCTTTCAATATTTTCATAATTCTGGAAGTAAACAGAAAAGGACTGAATTCAAACAAGTTTTTTGATAAATGTCTTTCCATTAGACAAAGAAAAAAGTAATTTATTAATTTTTCCCGAGTTTCAAATTGGTTTTTCAAAATGGAGAATTTATTATGTGTCGATAAAAATAAAGTTTCATGATCAGTCGAAACATTCAGCAGCTGACAAGGGACACATGATGTGGATAACAATTATATTATTTAATTACATTATCTTTTAATTAGCAGAAAGGCTTGCTGAGTAAATTCATCGATGGAGAAATGGAGATAGGCTTATCACTATTGCAGAGAGATGTTTTGCATGTAATAATAAGATCAAAAGAGTTTATTCTACAAAAAACTTTTTGAATCAGTAACAATATTATTGTAAAATGGATTCTGGCAGATTAATAAGGACAAAAAAAAAATCAGCATGAGAATGGAATTAGTTTTAAAAAATCCGATTCATAATTTCGGAATTAATATTAATCGGATGGAACTTCATATACATAGTTAATTGTGAGTTCGATACGAAAGATGCTTTTTATTTTTATTATTCATAGAAAATTTATAAAAGTAAGCGAATTGATTAGAGAAATGATAGAAAAAATTTGTCGTCCTTTGATTTTATATAACTGTTAACACTTTGTAAGATGAGATGACGCCAAAGGGGAGGAGTACATTTGGTAAGGAACAGTAACATTTGGAATGGGTTAATTTGCTAAAGGAATTTTTGGATCTGATTACTAATAAAGTCCAGAAACCGGTTTTCTTCTGACGCGGTGGTAGGTAAAACAGGGAATAAAAACGACCTTCCTCATGTGCATCGAATCAAACATTCATATCGAAAAAATTGTTTCGAACCGGCTACTGAGTACAATTTTACGAAATTGAAGAAATTTGATCGAAAAAAAATGTTTATTTGTTTGTATGATTTATACTTGCTTATTCGCTTGAATTTCTAGATTAAAGCGAATGATGTATCTGATAAATCTCTTCGAACTGAGAAAAAGTGATTGTTCTTGCTTGCTCATTCTCAACTTTACATTTCAGTTGTTCAATATTTGTAGTTGCTTCTTACGATATCAGAAAAAAAAAGTGAAAAAACTAAGAAAAGCTCCTCATTATTGCTTCCATTTGCTCCTTTTTAGATATCGATATTGATTATAAAAAAAAAAAAAAAAAAAAGAAATGTGGTAGTTTATTAATTATAAAAATAAAGGAATTTAATTTTATGCATAAAAAATTTTATTAAAAAAAAAATTGAAAATCTGATCTAATGTCAATAAAGAAAGTAGATTAAGTTTTATTTAGTATCATTCATATTGAAATTTTAGATTTCTTATAAAATTTTACGTATCAGTGCTGTACGATAAAGAATTTAAATTCAAAAAGATTCCCATACTCTGAAATATTTTATTTATCCAAAATGTTAACTATAAAAGAAAAGAATGTAATAGTTTTGTTTTTATGAATTGTTCAAGATTCAAAAGGTGTTGAAATTGATTTAAGATGAAACAATGGTATTAAAAAAATCCTTGATAATTGATAATAATTCGATCTGAAAATTCTATATTCTGAATAATACAAGTTTTGGTTAAACTTTGCCATATCATATTCGTTTAGTCGAACTTTAAATTGGATGAAATAATGTGATAAGGAATTTTCCAGGCTATACTGTGAAAAATATGAAACTTGACATGAGAAAAACTAGTACGACAGAATTACAAATAAATAGAAGTGTCAATGACAATGTACTAGAAAAATGATCATTAAACAGCATCATTATTCCTTTCAAGGATGATCATTTGATTGTTCCGAATGGTACAAACATTACTGTTAGCGAAAAGTTTAGGATAGAATTTACATTCTTCACTTAATTTTGAACAAAGCCATTTTTCTTGCATTGAACATAAGAAGGTGACATTTTATGAGTAAATAAACAAAAATGACTGAATAAACAAACTCTCATTAATTGAAATATCAATATTATTATTCCACGGTACCGCTAGCGGCAGAAATTTTAGCTCTCTCCAAAATTTCTCATTCCAGAATTTTGAGAATTTTAATTTTATTTAAAAGATAGATCCTGTAAAATAGATTTTTCTGGCGGGTGATACTATATTTTAAAAGTCGGCTTAAAGCAATAAGTCCTCAAATTCGGGGAAATCCCAAAATTTAGGTTATAACAAAATGGACTTCAATTAATTATTACGGTTTTATCATGGAAAATGTATTGGCAAAAAAATATGGACAGTCAGAAGAGAAAAATATAATTGTAACTTGAAAATGAGTCAAATCAAATTAACATTGTTTATGGGATATTTATTATTTAAGAATAGAGAGAGCTGACTTAATAGAAATTTGCTCATCATAAAAAAAAAGCATAAAGATAAGTATCGATAAAAATAATCATAGAATCCAACTGATAGCAACTGATTAATTTAGTTTGGTGCCAAATTCTGGATTTTACTTAAACTATTGCAAAAAATTTTGCAGGGTAAAATCTCCTTTTAATGAATAAATGTAACGTTGGTATTTCCGAAGAAATTTGAATTTTAAAATTTAGATTTGATGAGGAACCATGTTCTACTTGCAAGAATAAATCATTACGATATATAAATATAATTTTTTGGGAATAATTTATGTCATATGCTAAATATATACATATTAATAATACAAAAATATTATCTTTTTTTCATAAGAGCAATTTTAAAAGGAATAGAATGTGATAGCAGTTAGGACTCAAACATTTCAAGTTGATGCAATTAGATGCAAAAATTATCGAAACAGTATGAATTCTCGTAAATCCATTATGGATTGAACAGATGTCCAAATAACTTACCTTTGAATTCCAACGAATTTCATAACCTTGAAAGCAGAATGAATGACACATTTCGAGAGATAAATTTATGAAAATTTATAAGAAATAACTTCTGCATTTTTTTTGGTTTCTGTTTATTTATTTATTTATTTTTTCTTTGTTTATTATTTTTGATTTGCGATTTCTTTGATTGAATCAATTCTCGAAAAGATTTGACTCATGGAGAAAGAATAAAAATCCGAAAGCATGTGACCCAAGTGAAAAGCTGAAATGAGCCAAGCATTTTTGTCGCTTGAATTCCTTACAAAGATATATATGACAAATGACTATTCCTGCATAATTAAGGGATCTGAATTATGATGAAGAATCCTAAACATAATTAAATATTCAAGCATCTAATCCGCTGGACGGCGTAGCATTTATATATTTTGAGAAAGATGCAATTAACTAAAACTATGACTAGTTAGAATTTGACAAATTTTAATAGAATAATAAAATAGTAATTTCAGTAATAATTTTATTTGTCTAAATATCTTAACAAATTTATTTCTTTTCTCAGTTCTCTTGTATTTTTTTTGTTTCATAAAATTAATATTTGCTAGTAAAAAAAATAAGCAAAAAAAATAGAATGACTTATTGAAAGACAAATTTGGCGCATAGAAGAGAATTGAATTTTGATTCTATTTTTTCAAACATTGCTGAAAAAATAGAATTAAAATTTGCAAATGGATTATAATGGGTAATGGTAAGATATATTTTCTGTAAGATTTATATTTTTTAGTTACTGATAAACACATTGAATTACTGCGCTGAGCATTAAACAAAAATGAAAAGGAATTAAAAAGTAATTTTTTTTCAAGTTGTCAAGTGATAATGAACAAGTGAAGAAAAACAGAGATGCAAAGTGGTCAATATATTGATGAGAAATACAGAAAATTTTGAGGGAATTAAAATATCTTATGAAATTTGACGTTACTTATCAATTTAATAAGAAATATATCTCATACTTGACCTTTTATTATTTTTATCATTATAGTTGCTTCAAAATGGATCAAGCAATATTCCGTAATGTGAAAACAAACATAATAACCTTCTGCACAAAACATTTCGATTATTGAAATGCAAAATTTTCAAAACGAAAATTGTTGCATTCGGATCAGAGAAATAAGTGATTTTGAAAATCGAATAAGAAGATAACACAATATTACTGATTTTCCTAATCAATAATGATCAAATTAGGAAAGATCATTAGGGTGATTGGGAGTACGAAACACGATTTAATGAAATATCCTTCCCATATTTCATCTTTTCTTGATAGGGGGAAGATTTTATCGCCGTTTCCAATCATTACCAAAGATGATCGCAACGGTTGGGCAGATATAATGAGTGACTGGAAAGAAAAATCTTTTTGGAAAGAGGAAAAAGGATTGAAATGAATAGAGATGTCGAGGTTTGTTTCATTCAATTAATCGAGAAAAATAACAATGGAAGATTTAGGGACAAATGATCGATCATGAATCAAAGACCAAAGCAGAGATTAACCTTTCACTTTTTCAATGATTATAATGCTGATGCTGAAAGCAACATTTGATTTTATGTTTAAAGCGATTAAAAATTCATTGCATGATTTCTTCTACGAACTGAATATTAACTCTGATAACAGTGATATGTCCCGACTGGGACATTAAAAAAAAATTTCACTGTAATTATTCAATCCATTTTCTCGGATAGAGGAATCTGAAGTTAACTTATTGAAGCAAAATATTTATCTCAAAGAAGTTGAAATTGATTATCACTAATTATGATTCATGTTCAGCATTCCGTAAACAAGCAAGATAAACAAAATGTGGAGCAAGTAATACTGCTGAATTCAGATAAATCTTTAAGATTAACAGAGATGCAAAATAAACATATCCTTCTCTTCTCTCATCTATCTATCACTTTCTGCCAACAACATTAATTAAGGGTCATATCAATTGATTTTTTGCGATGACCTTAAAAGAGGTTTCGAAATGCACTTCTATAGTAACAGCTTGTCTGTTGAATGGATCAAATACACTTGATGGGTAATCTCGAGAAAGTAAGGCTATTCATAAACTTATGCCACTCAGTAAAAAGATGTTGAACTTATGAGCTTTATCAACTATTCATCTATACCGGAGATCACTAGTAGAGGTTATAGTTCCACAGCAAGCCTATTAGAACTAAATTTTCAAAGATCAACATGTGAAGAGTTCCTGTCTTTCCTGTCTTGTCGATAGATGTGATGAAGATTAACATGACTTCCGGTTATTCCGTCATTCAGCGAATGGATATTGAAGGTTACTGTATCCCAACAGCGAATCAGATTTTTCTCAAAAATGGGTTTCTGTCCTTATATAGCCTTGCATGATTCATTACATCAAACTGTTTAATATCTAAGTTTCTATTAAAAACTTTCTAGTTTTCATCAAAATATTAAGAAATAACAGTGAAAAAAAAAACTAATCGTGCTGATCAGTTGTGAAATTTATCTGTCAATGAACAAATGAGATTAGTATGAGAAAGATGGGAAGAATGCTAAAGAAGCCATTGAGATGGCAATTTTACAATTCTTGAGGACACTTCAGATATGAACTGAATGGATTTTCTTTAAACATATGTAAAATATAATTATACAACAAAACTGAATGACTTACTACGAGTGAAACGTTACTTCGCAAACAGACAGGTAATAACAACGAAATCAGAGGCAAACGATGACCTTTCGCAAAGACCATGTGGGAAACAATGAAAGGAGATGGAGGGAGAAAGGTATATTTTTTCAAGGTCGTCTATTTGTAAACAGCTTTTAGCAAAACGAACTGAAAAATACAATTCATTTTTCAAATGCTTAATGTGACATTGTTTCATCTTCTATTCTCCATGTGTTCGTTCATCATCAAGATATCAGAATATTCCTGCTGGATTGATTTCTTTCCTACAACTGTTATACTATCATCAAAATTTGATCTATGAATAATTTACTTCTGAATAACGACAGTTTACGCCTAACAGTCATTTTCTTTTTTCGTCATTTAGCATATTATAAATGGATATTCTTCCTTAATCTTCGTTTCTATGTACACGTTACAATCCTCTGTTATCGCAGCAGTAGAAATAAATTACGGTCCATAATTTTTAACAGGTCTATTGTTGATTATACCTCCAATTGATATCACTAATTATCAATAAAATACCAGCATCAGTAATTTTTTAAATTAAATATCACTAATTTTTTAGTCATTTATCGATTAAAAAACCGAATATTATATAGTTGTAGTAGGAGAACACTTTCAAATGTGGGCAGACAGGTAAGTGAAGAAGGGCAATGAGGAAGAATAAATGAATTCCCTTTTTTGAACTTTCAAAACACATTGGCACCGTTAACCTATCAGTTCACGCCTATGTTACGGTGATGGTATTCAAGTATTATCAGCTGTTAATCATTGCTGAGTAACTGAAAGTTACAAAACTTCCTTATAGATTTCAGTCCCGTAAAAAATATTTTTTTGACAGATGTGACATTGAAAGTAATCAATAGCAAGTCTAGTCTTTTGTTATGCAGTATTCTTTCGTGGAGATTTGCTATTAGTAGAAAGTTATAGTCTGAAAAAAACTAACAATTTGAAGCAAATAAACTTCTGTCCTAAATTTCAATAATTAGGGTCAATTAGAGGTTACGTAGCTAATTTATCATATAATATTACTTTCAGTTTTAATTTGTAATAACAAAGTATAAACAAAAATAAAAGTTGTTAGATTCAAAATAAGGCAATTAAGGTCAAGCAAGAAATGTATGTCATTTATTGAAAAACCAAGTTCTCTTTGAAAATTTTGGCTTCTGAAAAAATTTGAAATTCGCACATAGAAAAAAATAAATCGTTGAATTCTTTTGATAAAATCAAAAATTGAATAAATACAAGTAAAATATAAACAAAAATCTGTTGATAAACCACCTTGTAACAGGAATGCAGTATGATGTTCCTCCTATCCCTTCCCTATTCGAGAATGTCAGTTGTCAAATTTAGAAAGCTTATACTTCAACATCAGGTCAGAGGCCACCATCACTATCAATACTGCAGTTACTAGTAATTATCACTATTAGCTTTGAATGAATGAAGTGAGCGAACGGAATATGACAAGCATTTTATCGCAAATTGCTGCGATGAAAAGTTCCTGCCATCAGTATTAAAATTAGATTTCTTTTTAAAATTGACCATCTGAGCGGAAATAAATTGATCATTAATTATGAAAACTGATTAGTTTTGCTCATTGTTGCATTCAAATTAAAAAAAAAACTATGCCTAACGTTTAGACATTTTTTTGAAGTTTTGCAAACTTGTTTGTTCAAACATTAATTTTTAGTAAAAATCACTGAATTAGTAAAATGAGCCATTTTTACTGTAAAATGTAGCTGTAATTGTAATCAATGATGTATGCAATTGAAAAATAGTTCAGAAATTTATCTTCCATCATTTCATGCCTTCTAATTTATTATATTATAATGTAGCGCACTTTCTAATCAACGGTTACGCATCGAAATCAGTGAAATTTCAAAAATACTTCAGCAAGTTTAGAAATTTTAAACGAAACCCTTCAAATTTAAATGAAAATGCTAAATTTAAGAATGCTACATTAAAGCCTTTTTTCTCTTGAAAATTTAGAGAAAAGTTTTTTTAGTGCATTTTTATTTCTTTTCTAAACAGTTATCAAAAAAAAAATTTTTGTTTTTTTTTCCAGTCAATTCATATGGTAATTGATGAAGATTAATTACTAGGAGTAGAGATGAAAACTTCAATGCTGGACACAATGAACGGAAAAAATGAATCACTCGGGCATACAAGGAAGTAAATGTTTGCTTAAGATTCAGAAATTCATTAAAATTAGAGAGAACTTAGTATTTCGCCAAAAACAGTAACCATAAATAATGGATTATTTTTAAATCCATAAAAGTTCGTCATTTTAATATTTATATCTCAAAGTCATGTTTATTAAAATTGCAATGGAATTATATTAAGTTTATTAAAAAATCACCCAAATTATAATTTTTGGCCATTACAAAATTTGAATTTTCTATGCTTAATGAGCTCATTTGAACTTTTCTGATCTGAATGTATCCAATCTGAAAAACAGAAGTTTGATGCAAATCTAGCGGGACAGATAACTTTTGATGCAAAATTTCCTTGGACCAGAAAAACTCGTATAAGACTTACTTGTTGTAAATGTTAATCACTTCAAATGCTTTGAAAGTATTGAAGCTATTAAATGAATTCAAAATGACTGGATAAATCGGTGGTTGCAGAAAAACAAAAAATTCGTAATGCGAAACTGGAATGAAATATATATTCCATTAAATACCAGTTCTATTAACGGACCATTTTAGGAAGCAATGATGCGAATACTTTAAAAATGTAGTTTCATTCTTTATCTCTTGAAAAATAAAAAAAAAAAAAGATCCGTTATAAAAGGAAAAACTCTCATAGTTTGTAGCTATTTTACTGAACAAAATCAAATAAGCAATATTAATGCATTTGTTCTAGAATTGTTTTGAACTTTCATGAAAAGTTCATCTGGAAGACGTGTTTCTGAAGAATTTCACGGATGATAGATGACGTACAGTTCGTCAATACTGTCTTCAGTGAAAGGAAAATCGAGAAAAAAATAGAAAGTAAAGTAAGACGAATAAGTTTTGATGTATTTAATTTTAAATTTCGCACGCAACAAACAAATGAAGATTGATGTAGCAATCATAAATTCAAGTAGACACTACCTGAAAACTATGAAAGTTGCGAATTAATACAACAGAAAATATATAATGTAGCAAGCAAAGAACTAGCAGGAACTTTCTAGAAGCTGCGAAAAATATTGCGAAAAATCTTTAAAACTTCTAAAGATTGGTTCAATTTTTGATTGATTGATTATAATATATTTAAAAAGAATGTTGAATTACATCAAAATTTAGATGAACAATGAATTTTTGAAAAACTGAATCAATCAATCAAAACACATTCCATGAATTCTTTCTATACACAACTGCAATCAGGGATATTAAACGACGTTATCAAACAGATTCGAAGATATCACATTATGATTATCCATTTCGTCGACGTATATAGTAACAGTACAATTTGACATTTGCTCACTATTGCTTGACATTTCACGAAATATCGATCAATAATGATTTTCTTCATCATTAGACCAAAAACCATACTCATTTCTCCATAATCTTGAGCATAAGGTCATAGAAATCGAAAGATAAAAAGCTGATTTCCTAATTGTGGGTCGTTTAAATTATGATTTTAAATTCTTCCCAGTTGAAAAAGATCGATAATTCTTGCTCAGTGTTAATTTAAAATCCCACTTGAATAATTCTAATACAGGTAAACAAGAAAAGTTTTTCTCGTATAAGGTGTAAAACAAAACTATTAAAAGAAGGCGCTAAGAGTTTTGACAATTGTTGCTGAATCAAGATACTTACAGTATAAATATCCAAAAAAAACTAGTTGCTGAAATAGTTAGAAAACTGAAGGCAGTAAATGAAATGAAATATTTACTGAGTTTCGAATCGGATCAGACATTGTCCTGAAACGAAATTATTCACTGTCAAAAACTTCCGAAGCTACTTTTTGACACAAAAATAGTAACACAATTCGTGGAAATATTTCAGGTGTATAAACAAAGGATTTTTATTTATTCTTACTTTTTTTTTTTTTTTTTTTGAAAAAATGTGAAAATCGACAGAAATTTGCAAGCCAAATTAACAAGTTGCTGAATGAATTTGAGTCAGTAAAATACACTTCTGTGAAATATATTATGATATTAATATACAATACATTTAAAGAGATAGTACTGCTTAAATTTATTTTCCATCAATTTTAATTTCACATTTACAATCGAAGAGAAGAGATAGTAAGTATATTTAAGATCGAATTTATTTTATAATAATTCTTTTAAATCGTTTTCATATCTCATCAATACAGTTTGGTTCGGCACTTATGAGAAAAATTCAATATTTAAGGTAGTTATCGATTTTCTCTTGAAAAAATTTTTTCTAAAAAAAGTAAAAACTGCAAAATTCGGACAAAGATTATGAAAATCTAAAATGTACAACGAATTAAGTTAATGCCCCATTTATGGCGGACAAGTGGATAGAAAAAGTGAATAATTTCCGAGAATTACGACGTAATTACGATTCAAATGAAAAGTTTCAAAAGTAATAAATGAAAAAGCTGAAGGATTAGAGACCAAAAGTCGATAAATTTATGAAATGAAGATTATCTTTAGTGAAATGATAAGTCTTCCTTATTCACGATATTTACTCTTTTCATGGATCAGTAATTTCAAGTGGAAAGATGACAGCTGACCAAATCTAATTACGGACAAGATTCATATGAATGATACCAAATATATTCAATTGATAAGCTCTTAACAAACTAAACATTGAATTTCGAGATACATACAAATCAAACAGGAAATGAAGGTTTCGTTAGAGCAATTTCGAATTTGATGAATGCATCTTGTAGGTAGTAAACTGTAAGATAAATGCTGAAATTATAATGTTTGAATCCATCTTTTTTTTCCCTAAAAATCGATCAGGAAGTAAAATTCGTTTTGACTTTTTTTATTAAAAAAATATTAAATACTATTTCACACTATTAACGCTATGAAAAACATTAATAATAGAAAATCGAATTCTTTGCACTAATTACTTTATTTTTAAATTTATTACTTTTTTTAATTTTGCAAAATTAAGTCAAAAAATTATTCTTGAAAGGAATTATTTGCATTGAAATAACTCTCAGATGAGATAATACAATTGCATTTAATATTTTCAAAAAACAGTCTGTTATGTAGAGATTTTGATCAAATGGTATTTTTGCGACAGAAAATTTAGCGATAAGATTTATTTTAAAAATTGGAAAAAAGCAGTGCAGAACAATTGAAATTGTCATACAACAGCTAAAAACTTTTTTTGGAAGAAAGTTTTTTTTTTTTTTTTTTTGTAAAAGATTGATCTAAAAATAGAATTTCGAAATTTAATGACGTCCGTATGGAAAAAACTCTCAAAAAAATTCCTTTCGCAGGAATGGAAAAGCTGTCGAACCAGTTTAGTCATACTGCGAATTAGATGATCAAATTATGCATGACAAGGGGATGATCTATCTTAAATCAGCTTATCATCAGCTTCCTTTTACAATCACGACTGGTTTTTCCATGTTCCTGCATAAACTGATAAGAATGAAAGAATTTATACACAAAGCAAAAGCAAAAATCGTACTATTCAAGCGAATATCACCGATTAAAATTCAATGAAATATTATTATTGTAAAATTCTCTCATCAAAATTTAATTGCAAGTAACCAGTTTCAGTTGCCGAGATGGATTTATGGATTCTTGAAATGATAAAAGAAAAGAGAAGAAAGTAATATTCAGTTCTAATAATATTCATTTTCAGTCTAAATTTATATTTAATTTAGATTACATGACAAAATAATATTTATACTTCATATCTTGTAGTTAGGAATATATCTCTGAACAAGAAGTTTTGGGAAAAAGAAGATGAAAAATGAGAAAATATGACAATCTGGCATGGTAAACAACTCAAATTGGTCTTGGATGATCAGGATGATTATTCAAAAATTTTATTCTATGACATCCATCATGTAATCATGGAATTCACATCAGTCAATCAATAATATATGGTAATTATTCATTGGTATCATCATTGTTATTCAGAGAGTGAGAATAAATTTCAATAGACAGCATATGCATATTATTTTCAAACTATCAAGAAAAATTTAAGTAGAAGTGAATTTCCAAGACTTCATGTCTAACTTCAAAAATTTCAATAAACTGCACAATATGTCTCACAAAAATGCATCTAATACTGTTGAAATATCAGTTGAGAGAAATTTAATGTTTGAAATCTGAATACATTGAGTTGAAAGAATTTAGTGCTAGAGATGAACTTGCAGCCAATTGTTCAGTATTAGAATTAATTTTGAAATAAATTATTTTTTGTATCGAATGGATATTTTCAATTAAATATATCTTCACTCATCGTCTCATCGACCTATAAGTAATGAATGATATTTCAAACGGATAATACGTACTAAGTTTACTGTGGAAACGACTTCATCAAGCTGGTTAATTTGCCTATTTACCATGCCGAAATTTGACCTCTCTCAACCAAATAACGGAAGAGAAATTAGTCTAACAGTTAAAAGAAGAGAAAAAAAAATCAATCCATCAATTAAACCATTTGAAAAAGCAAATATCGATTTTTATGCGCAGTAAGGAGTCACTAGTTCATCATCAAGAATTCTTCGTTGCTAGACCAATTTTTGAATCCGTCAAGCTTTCACGAAATCACGAAAATTTCTAAATTATATGCTACTTTTGGAAAAAAAAAAACCATCATTTGTACTACTTTATTGTAGTCTGAAAAAAATGATCGAATGATAAATCAATTCTTACTTTCTTAATTAATTATATTATTTAAATAAGTCTTAGAATATCATATATCTTCTTATGATAAAAAAATTATCAATATTTCAATAGAATGAATAAAAACATGTGTATGCCATTCGTATGCTATTTTTTCTCGTTTTTCTACACATGATCATTTGTATGCTACTTTAATTTCATTTTATTTAAGAAAATTGGAAAATGACTTCTTTAACATGTGAAAGATTATATTTTGCAGAATATTGTTTTCCAATCAGAAATTAAAAAAAAAAAAAATAATTTCAAAGTTTGAAAATGGTTGGTACTTCATTCAGAAAATGAGATTATTTTCAACAATCGTTCAAGTACCATTGTTAAAACTGTAAACAAATATGAAATCTTGAAATTAAGCAAAATTTAAAATAAATGAATTGATGTGACTAGGCATCACTTGTCTTCTTTCTCCTTTCTTTGTCTTCAATAGAAATAAGAATGAGATATTTTTGTCGCAAATGTGGAAATGCGAAAAATTGTTTGAAGCAGGAAGTCTGATTATGAAATCTTGTTGGTACCAACTAAACAATGCATGTAAAGAGAAGGCCGACTAACAAAGACAGTCAATCGGTTGGCTCATTATCTGTCAACGAACTGTTGCAAAAATTTCTATCGAAGCAGATCACATCAGGAGATGGGTAAGACAGGATTGTATGATTCGATCTGTAGAATGTTGAATTGCTCGTTGAAAATCGACAAATTTTCAAGGTGAGAAAAATTTGTTTAAGCAAATTAATGTCGAGAAAAGAAGTGAAGGCAGCGTTGCAGTAATCGCGCAAATGCGAAAAAATATTGAATCGATGGACTTATTGATGATTCTTGCGAGATAATATTGATCAAGAACGAAATGATGAAATGTTTATCTATTGAGAAAAGAGGAGAAAGTTCGAAAAAAGCTGAAAATGCAAAAATGCATCATTTGGACATTTCTTCTAGCAATCTTTAAAATATATTAAGAAATCTTATAGGCATGGATGTATTTCTTTACTTATCACCAATGTGTATGATAACAAAATCATATCTCTACATATTCATTTGTATATTTGGCCGTTTCTCTTCATGCAGTTTTGGGATTTCATGAATTACGAGAATCAATATAATTAAATTGAGCCTCGGAAATCTGGAAGAAAAAACTTGCGCTCTAATTCAGTTTCTTTGACTAACGAATGAAAACTGAAAACTGAGTAGTTTTCTATCAAAAAGTTGAAGAAGTTTGAAGAATCAAGAGAGCAGTTAAAATGAGCCAAGAAATTGTGTGCTTGAAAAGCTTTCTCCTTTTTGGCTATTTTGCTTCTTATATTTTCCGCAACAAGCTTAGGAGAGCCTCTGGGCATATTGGATTCTGAGGAGTCCTCTTCTTTCCATCAATTAATCTGGCCATGTATCTAATTATTACATTAGGATTTCAAGTATTCATCCATCGAGTCTCTTGTCTACTTCACTTGACGAATAATGAGAAAACATGAAGCTAGGAAGCAATTTTAAAGATCTGATGGGAAAGCTATGGTAACAAAGGATAATGAGAAGGAAAGAAAGAAATTGAGGTCATCATCTTTTACAAGATTTGCGAAAGGTCAGCTCAGATATTACAAACATAGATTCATGTTTGGTGAAATAATCTTTAATTACAAGTCCTGCAGTCTTACTTCAAAATTAAAACAAATTGAATTTGGATCTGGAAAGTGAAAATCCTTCGAGTTAAATAACGACAAGAATCATTAAGAAATTCAAGCCATAATCCAAATCAGGATTAATTGTGACGGATAACTAGGATACTTGAAGAAATCACCAACAGAGCAGACGTATTTCTTGTAAACAATCGAAGCTCACTCGTTATGAAACACAATAACAAAGTCATTGAGATGAAGTGCTTTTTGCCAAGAATTGAAAAATGGATCAAGTAGAAATGAATCTGAATCATCTTGTTGTTGTCATTTGGCAGTTCTAATTAATTTAGCATTCGAAAGGGAATTTCTTGTCCGTTGTATGAGAAAAACTTGATCAACTTCTATGCTCATGCTGACCTCTTCGTTAGTTTTTCAAAATAATTTATTTTAAAAATGCCATAAAATGCACTATAATAATTATCAAATACTTTGGCATTGATCGCAGTTACTTAGCTTTCATACAATGATGCCATATATTGAGCACAACTTGCAAAAATTAGAATTATGTTTACTTTCATTCAAATATTATATCTCAATAAAAATTTACTGAAATGAAAACAAAAAAAAAAAAAGAAATTATACTTCAAAGAACTTCTGATACTGTACAAATTTTCATTTCCCGAAAATTACTCAGGAAATCGGCCGTTATTGGGAAGAATGAATGATAATTAAGAATTGAAATTTGAGATGTCACGAAGAAATAATGCATAAATGAAACGGTTTACTGTTTTAGTTGTTCTGTTGAGAATTTAGAGAGCATTTGCATATTATATCACAATAATAGTAATAATTGAAAGGCAAGTCAAGAATGGAAGTTAAATACATAACTTTGAAGGAACTGAACGAGAGCTGGTACCACGATGTTTTAGAATTTGAACTGAAAAAGCAAAAAATGAAAACAAAAAGTGAAATACGAAAAATGGAACGTGAAACGAAAAATGAAAGAAGGAAATATGAAAGTAAATACGGTAACAGTAGCAGTGAATTTGAAGGATAAAGGGAGAAGTTGCGCAATTTTAGCGAAGTCATTTCTTTTAGAAGAAATCGCTTACGAATTTTCATCACTGTTGGAATAAAATCAAATTATTTTCTCATATTTTTACAATTGCAGGTTTGTTCTGTACATGAATTGCAGGATAACAACAAGCGAACCGTTGAATTTTCTTCGCTTGCACTTTCTCTTCCATGAATTATAAGGCCTTTGAAACTCCACATAAATCTCTAATTATATAATCCATTTACAATCATCTCAGAAATAGTAAAACAGTAAGTTTAAGGATTTGCAAATAATGTGTAAATAATTATCATTTCGTGAGGATTGTTTGTTAGTTTGTTTTATAAATCATTCTTCACATTTTTAAAATCATTACATGATAGTTGATAAGCATAATGAAGGGAAACGAATTTATTCATTGAAATTTCAAAAATTTAAATTACATAATTCAAACCGATGACCAGCTTAGATTACAATAAGTCCATAAATTATATTCAGGAAGAGACTTTAAGAAATAAAATGACAGTCTTTTCTACTTTCTACTCAACAGTCAAAATTAATAAAATGAAATATAATTTTAATGAATTATGCATCCATTAGCGGCATTAATTATCTCTCTATGAGGAATGATAATTAATTTGGGAATGCTTAGTCTCACATCAGCAAATATTTCAAACTGCTGAAAAACTTTTTTATATCTAAAGTGATCGATGGGAAAAAATCGAACACATCGATGACTTGTGATTCATAAATTCCACTTATTCAAAAAATTTGATCTGAAATTTCAAAAAAAAAAAAAATGGCATAATTACAAAGCGATTATATTTCACATAACGTTTTTAACATTTTCCGCAACTATATGCACAATAATCTTGCACGAAACGTGAATAAATGACGCAAAAATTCTTGAGAAGAGTCTTCAATATTTTGCAGTACGGATGATGATCACTGCAGTATTGTTTTTTCTCAAGAGCTAACCCTGAAAGAAAAACAAGGCGTATTTTCTGCATATATTTTTAGATACTAACTAATTAATTATTTCTTCCATTTAAAATGGCATTCTTGAAAAAATGAGATGTCTTACCATAGCTTTCACTTCATGAAATGTCTCAAATAGATTCGATAAATCTTTCAATAAGTTTACATAGTATATTGAAGTTAGTATTGAAAATGTTGAAGGATTTAAATTAATTTTGAAACCTTGGATATCAGTTGTTCCTGCACTATTATTATTGGCAATGGTTACGGTACTATGAGTTGATAACGTTGAAGAAGCAGTTACAGTCCTTATAGTTGTAGCAAATTGTCCTCTGATCGGAACAAATACTTGCACTTCTTGCTCTTTGAATTGCTCTCCGTTTATCAGGTTTTGTATGTTTGAAGCAGAGTTCACTGATATTTCTAAGGAAAGAAAATGCAGTTTATTGCATTTCATTTGCACAATATTACTATAGAACAAGTTAAATATTTATTATCCGCCCGTGTTCCAATTATCATATCTTAGAAAATAACAACTGATTAGAACTTACTTTTATTGCAATTATATAATTTGTTAATTTTCCAAACATCAATAGGAGAAAGACCACGCCGTTGGCCAATTTTGATGACTAGAAATTTTCTGCTTATTTTGTATATAAATACATGTCTTAAAGAGATAAGCGAAAAGCTTTTATCGCTGAAGAAATTTTTAAATTTTTAAATGAAATGGATTTTTAGGGACGAAAAAAGCTATTGAAAGTTCAGATTGATACGTTATCTTCCACTGATTCATCCAAAATCAATGATTCTGCCTCATATCTAACCTTTGTCGATAGATTTGGGAAGTATCGTTGGTTTACCATTTTTGCTGAATGCTCTTGCAGAATAGTGCATCACAGAATCATAATCGTATGGTGAGCCCAAATCATCAATTATGGTCGCTGAATATTTATCAAACTGTTCTGTAAACAAAAGCCATTTTCAAAAGACGAATTGTTCATTTGATTTGTTAGATAAAGAAAGGTTCAAAGGTCACCATGTTAGTTACATTTTGAATGGTACAATTTCGAGAAAAGAGGAAATAATTAACAATGAAAAACATATATTACATGCCTCTAGTTCAAAAACCAATCCTTACCAACTAGAGATGGCTTTATGTTTTCCCAGAGAATGTCTACGTATAAATCACGATCAGCGCGATCTGTCAAAAAATGATTGCATTCACTTAATGTAGTGCAGTATAAAAGTTACGCTAATATAATTAGTGAACAAATAAATGACCAGAAAAAATCCATTGTCAAAACTTTTCTTTTGATAAAGTGGTTATCGATAAAGAAAAGTAGTGAAATAAATAATAAAGTGAAATTAATTAAATATTTTATGCTGTAAATCGAAATGATGCTAAAAAATTTTAAATAAATTACCTCAATATTGCTAGGAAATTGTTGGATGATTTATAGAAACTTACTTTGTTCGTGGAAAAAGCCGAGTACATGCATCAGCTCATGAATTACTACCCCTTTTCTTAAGCATCCATCACCCAAACTTATTTCCTGTCTACCACCTACAAATGAATTGAAAACAATTTAATATGATTTTAGATTTGAAACGACTCAATTAATCCACTCTCAGAAACTGTACAAAAGCAATTAGTCATGATTTGAAGGTGTTAAAATTGCTACAAATAATAAGGTAAAAAAATAAAACCAATTTTGCAGTAGTGATAGATAATTTCCTATAAAATCAGTTTGAAGCAAAAATCGTCTAGAAGTTTAAGAAATTTTTGATTTATGGAACAATTTTGTTGGAAAGAGTATTACTATAAAATCTACAAACCATTATTGCCAATCATTGAATAGCAGCCATCATTAGGAGCAATATAGATATAATTAAAATCGAATAATTTCTTAGGGACAAATCGTATACATGTCAGATGCCGATATTCTTTAAACGCTTCCATAATTATAAGCTTGCTGGAAAATGAAAAATGAGAACTTGATTGTAAACAAAAACAGAAGGAAAAATAACATTAAAATAATCGAAATATTAAAGACCTGATATTGGAATATGCGGGGGAGATGACGTATGGTACTCGTCCATTCGGCCATAACAATGTTTTTTGCCTTACCGCATTGTGCTGTACTGCAAGCACTTGAAGCTTTGGAATGGAAAAGTTGTTCGGACTTTTGCAGCAAGCAATGTTCCAGATAATGGATGGAATACGGTTTGCTACGGTAGTATTATTGCTGAGTACTGTAAAAACGGGCAGTTGTTCAAAGATGACAATAAACCGATGATTATTCAAATTGACAATATGCTCAAAAACTAGGAAATCTTCAAACCAACCAATATCGCCTTCAAAAAGATCTTCACGATACATGTCATCGTCGTCTTCATTTGACAACGTTAAGTAGGATGCTTCGTCTTCTATTTGAATTGCCGATGATGTGGATGTTGAGTTCAGTTTTTTCTAAACATTTCATAAGTTCATATAATGAAGCTTTGTGTCTTCTCCTTTATTTCTTCCGATTGCTCGATTATTAACTATTGATAAAGAAAGGCGTTGAAGAAGAATTTTGCAAATATATGCTTGTACAAACAATATTTTAAATAAATATTATTCCTTTTTATTTAGGCGATGGAGAAACATGATATTAATAATAAGTAGATGGTTAATTAAAGGAAATAAGATGTCTTAATTTCTTCCATAGTTTCAAATAAAAATTCCAAGACTTTTGTGGTGAAGTGAAAAAATCTCTTATGAATTATCAGTATTCAGGCATTTCGTCATTGTCTGATAAGATCGCATTGAGCTTAATAGCATGTGTGTTATCTCGTTTTTCTTGATGTCTATACTAGGAAGTAAACCTACGAAGTTTTTTTTAATTTAGCAGGAGAATAAAATATCCATCTTTCTAATTGGATGCATGAAATGAGAAGAAGCATGCAATTATTTAATGTTATTTTATATAATTTGAAGCTCGCGAAGAGCGCTTGTCGAAGAAGCGAACACAAAAATCTGACATTTTGTTTATAAAGTGTGACGGTTTTTGCATTTCTTTTTTTATGCTTCTAAATCTGCACATGAAAAATTAAAAGTAAATTAGGGAGCAGATTGAAGTGTGAAATAAATCAAAACTAAGTCATTGTCTAGATCAAAAGTAGATTAATAGATGAATGACTGATAAAATCGTCACATGAAAACTAGACAAAATAATGCTGATCTACGAGAAAGTTCCGTGAATCGTTGGAGGTCATCACTGGACAATTTCTACCTCATAAATCATTAGTACGTCAAATTCTTGGCATATCAAATCAGTACGGATAAGACTGATCATGTGAAGATCAGTTAAAACTGGAAAATTCTCAGCATTTGATTATTGTTGAACTCTATTAGTGTAGTAATATGAAATGTTTGAGTGACACCTTATTTATTTCTTGTATTTGAATAACTCTCAAACAATAATTGTTTTCTTTTGATAATTCCTTTATTTTAGCACATTTCCCATATATTATTGAATATTTTTAATTTGTTTCGTTCATCTTGAACATTTCCGATCATACATATACGCACAAAAATAAATATAATCTTTCAAATTCTGATTAAAGTTCTAATCGAGTTTAAAGTTTCTAAAGTAAGCAATTCATGTTTAATTTCATTATTTCCAACCATTTTCAATTTTAAGCAGTAAACAGAATTCAAACCTTCAGATCAGTAGTGTTAAGTGGGATAGCATTAATTTCGGTGAAATAAACATGAAATTCTTCTGCCAGCAAAATGATAAGTAAGGTCAGTGTTATCATTTTGACAAATAATGGATAAGCGGCTTCACAAGTAGTATTTTTTATTGACTTTTTTTTTTCAAATAATAGTAGTAAATTTGCAGAAATACTGTTAAACAAATAGAATGAGAAGTTAAATTGAATGGACAAACTGCAGACAAGAAGGGGTTGAAGTGAGAAAAAAGTTCAAGAAAAGAAAGTTGCAATAGTTTCCTTTTTTTCTTTGGAAGAATTTCAATTATCAGTAATTTGAAAAAATGCTAAAAATCCGAAGGTATATCAAACGTACAGACAAAAGGTAAATTAGTTCGATTTGAATCAACTGAATAATTCAAATTTCAGTACTCTTCCACACTTTGAAGCCAGAGAAGGAGCAAGATGACACAACAGAAGGACAATTTGATAAATAGGAAATGATTTCAAGTGTAATCAGTGCAAACAACAAGTTGAGCAAAATAAGATTTTATGAGGATTGAGAAATTTCATGGTAAACAAAAATGGTTCATGCAAGCAACACTATGCAAATAAGGCATGTTTGGAGAGGGTTAGTAAAGTATATTCCAATAAATACCTTGTTTATTTTATAATTCAGTGATTAAGCAGCTCATCCATCCTTTTTGATCCAGGAAAGCATAAATTGTTGTCGCAAAACAGAATTAATTTCAACATTTGTTTACTGCTAATAGGTGTAACAAACAAGAGTTTATGATAAGTGAATGATTAAATGAATGATATGCGGCTTTAAATGTTTGAATAACACCATATTTGATACTGTAAGCTGGCAACTTGCAACTTTGAAATAATCATCGAATCATAAGATAAATTCATGGCAAGGATTGAAGCAGCTCTCGTACTGTGTGCCATTAAATTATTTTGTGATTCATTGCTTCACATCTGTTCAAAAATCCGGACAAATCAATATTGCACAAATAATAGTGATCTTACCATATGTTTAACGTATCGCCTACACAGTTCTACTTGAAGAAGTACTATTTATTCTCGATAACCAATGAGACATTAATTAATTTATTGTTTGACTTTCATGTAAATCGTATTTCAGTCATTTTTGCACTGTTACTACGAATTAAAGACGGTATTTAAGACTGCATGTATGAGAGAATTAATTTATGTAAAGAAATTGCTAAACCGTTTTGATTCTGCTAAAATCGAACGAATATCTGCCGAAAAATTTCTGAAAAAATTGCTGTGAAATTTTCTATTATATTATATTTCCATTATGTCATTCATTTTATTTTTATTTCATTTGTTGTTCACTAAATATTATATTTGAGAAATGTAAAAGAATAGAACAAATTCTATGATCTTTAGAAAATAATAAATGTTTCGGAGCTCATACATGAAAGTTATATTTGATGAGAAGTGAGTTCGGTCAGAATTTTACAATCAGAAAATGGAAGACAAATTATTTCATGCGGAAACATTGAGCAAAGCGAAATGACTGCTTTTTCCTCGACAATTTTAAAATAATTTAAATAACGAAGGCTGAATCCGCAAATATCATCGAATTAACGCTTATGTGTGGCATTAAAACATGTATTAAATTCTTGAATTTTTTTCCTTTTTGAAATTTAAGAACTAAGAGAAAAAGTGCTTCTGACATCATCAGGATAATTGTAGAAAAGGCCTTTTAGTTCATGATTGTTGTTTAGATCTGGTCAATATATGCTGACCTTTGTGCTGTTTTTCCCGCCGAAATTAAGAATCCTAGTTAAATTTGATTGCAAAACTTGTCCAAATATTTTTTTTAGTATACAACTAAATGCCTCCCTTCTCTGACAACATTCATTATCAATAAAGTCTAGCAGCTGCTTCACTTGCAGACTTTTTTTAAACAAAAAAAAAATTTTTCACAATATTTTTAATGATATTCATGTTTGAATGGATAAATGCGCCATTTACAATCACAAATAATCCAGAAAAGCCCATATAATTAGTAGCGAAGAGATGATCTTGGGCAAAATTCGGAAGTAAACAGTGATCTTTTTTCTTATTGGCTGATCTTCAACGATGATGCACTTTTAGCCTTGGAAGTTTTGAATTCTTCGAGAATAGGTTAGAGTTGAAGTGAACACATCGCGCCTTCTGCCTCTCTGTTTGGCTCATTAATTGGCCGTTCCTTCACCATTCCTTTCATCTGTTGCTAACTGCCCAATTGTTGTTGTCATTGTTGGCGCTGATAGATCGTCGTTCGATGGCACGGTTGTCACCATCCAGCCGAGGAGGATGTTTTTGGGCCTTGCGAAGCATCGTTTTCCTTCTCAATTTGTTTTTTTGGGTAGGCGCACTTCTCTGCTTCTCTTTCTTATTTTTTTCATTTTTAACTTTCATTATTAAACTCCATCGAATTATTTATCAAACCATTCAATTTCTATCAAAAATTGCAAATGGAATGAAGAATCGATGAGTGCTTTTTTAAAGCCAAATGGTTGAAAGTACACTATAGCCAAATTAGCTGTTTTATTTGAAAATTTAATCTTGGGAAAAGACTTCTGGCTCAAAGCAAATAGCCAGTATGAATATATTCTATTGTTTCTGCCTGTTTATCATTACTGCTTGTTATTAGCGGTGATTAATTTATTCACCGATATCTTCAAATAATTTAAACCTTCGCTAAGCACTTTGAACATTTGCCATTACTTGACGAAATAATTTATGCATACTGCAATTTAAATAATTATATATTTCGTAAGGATTTTTATAATGCTGCATCCTTTGCAGCTTGATTTGTAGTTCTTTGAAGTTTCGGCCACTTTAATCTTACATTTAAGAAATAAAGAAACAAATGAATGATTCATTTATTTAAAGAAAGTATGCTGAATAATGAGGTGATTGAGCAATGTCAAATTGCGATGAATCAGTGCAAACGTAAAAAATATATATATATAGTGTAACATAATCCCGTTCATGTTGCATGCAATAGGGCGGAGATAGAGCGTATATGCTGGGACCCGAAAGATGGTGAACTATACCTGAGCAGGATGAAGCCAGAGGAAACTCTGGTGGAGGTCCGAAGCGATTCTGACGTGCAAATCGATCGTCTGACTTTGGTATAGGGGCGAAAGACTAATCGAACTATCTAGTAGCTGGTTCCCTCTGAAGTTTCCCTCAGGATAGCTGGAGTACGTAATAAAGCAGTTATATTCGGTAAAGCAGCGAATGATTAGAGGAATTGTGGGACGAAACGTCTTCAACCTATTCTCAAACTTTCAATGAGTATGACGTCTTGCTTGCTTGAATGAAGCATAGACATTGAATATGTGCTCCAAGTGGGCCATTTTTGGTAAGCAGAACTGGCGCTATGGGATGAGCCAAACGTTGAATTAAAATATAATCTTCCTTCTTTTTTTTCTTCTCAAAATTTTTTTGTGAAAGAAATCTTTCAATGGAAATATTTGTTTCACAAAAAAATTTGGAGGAATCGAGTAGTGTACGAAAGTAAAGCAAATCGATCAATAATCCTTCTGAAAATGATTAGAAATTCTGGATTTTCCTCAGAAATAAATCATTAGCGATAAATTTAAATAAATTCAAACAATTATCTATATGATATGACAGTTATCCCAGCTTGGCCAATACATTGATCATCGGGATTTGGAACTGCTCGATCATCTTATTATTCAGCACACTCATAAGAAATTTTGGAAAAAGTAAAGATTCTTATGGAACTATTTTAATAGAAACTCATAATTAGTAGAATCTTCTCAAATCTAGTTCTCTTGGATTTTCAGAGCTTAATTCCACTATGATTTCAGCTTTCGGGCTTATTTATACTGGTATTGGGCTTATGGCTTTTGCTGGATCGATCAGTTAATGACGTTCTTACTGCAAACAGTCCTCAAACAAGCGATCATTTCCCGTTGATATGTTATCTGCTAATTGGTACTGGAACATTGATGGCCCTGATTGGAGGATTGGGCTGTTGTGGTGCGTGGCGTCTCAATCAAGGAATGTTGATCGGTGTAAGCTAATTGATGCTTATTTATTTTGTTTAAAACATTTAAAAACACGATTATTTATTTCATTACCGACAGTTATAATTATTGAGACGAATAATTTTGGCGAGGAAAAAATTTTCCCTCCTCACATAAATTTTTTTGATTGTAATTAAAAACACATGAAAATGAAAAAAGATTATAGATTAAAATGTTGGTACAGGTAGAAAATAATTGTTTTTATGACAGAATTTGGGAAGGAGAACTTTCAGATTTTTGATTTCCTTAAATAGAAAATCATTTTCGTTAAGATTATTCATTTTCCGACAGGTATACTTATTTTGATACTTTTAACATATTTGAAAAATGAAATTTCTGGACTTATCAAATGACAGATTTTGTAAGAAAAAAATTCCAAATATTTCTTTAGCAGCAATAGAAGAGATCGTCTGATGTAACATAAGAGGTATCATATTTAAAAATAAATTGTAGATTAAAATACTAAAAATACCGAGTTTTTAAACTTTCATAAGTTCGCGAGAGAAAATTAAAAAATATACGATAATATATTGTTTCCATAAAAAAACTTTTTTTAAAAACATGCTGCAAAAGTAAATACTTCAGGAAGCATCTGCTTTGTTTTTTGTGAACATTTTTTTTAAGTTGAATTAATTTCTGTGAGAGTCCATTTTAATTCTGCCTTGTAAATAGCATAAAGCTTTTCCTTATTTAAAACTATCTTCAGCATTCTTCGCTTACATTAATATCTACTTACTCATTTGGGAATGGAACTGTCAATATCAGATGATAGTCTATTTTTGCAATATTGCGTTTTTCTGTCCGGCAAATTTAAAAACTAATGTACCATAAATTTCACTTCGATTGATTTTTCTATTATTCATTTTTTGATAGTCTACTAAATTAATGCCACTAACGATCTTCTCAGCCCATTTCAGAGTTACCGTTGATAACAAGCTTATCAGATCTTTAAAAACTCTTACTTTAAAGACTTGTCAAATTGACCGGTGGAATTTATTTATTTTATTTTTTCCATAATTTACGATAACTGCCCACATTTGTTGATAAAACATGACTTCAGGGATAGCACCATCATGATTTGCTTTGAGCAACGAAATTAACATTATTATCATCCCGCATCCCTCTCTTCAAAACTGAAATGGAGAACTGAGTACTGCAAGAAAAACGTTACATATATATAATATAGCCTTGCAGTTCTTCATCATCCTTCTACTGGTGTTTTGCTTACAATTGGTTGCTGCAGTACTGGCATACAGCCAACAGGAATTTATTAGGCGTTACATCGATCAGTCAATGTATCGCATTGTGCAGGAACTTTATGCCATCCAACCAACCTATAAGAAATTATTTGATAATATACAAAGTGAAGTAAGTAGGTCTTTTCAAAACTATTTTTTACTTTATTGATTTACTTATTCCCGATTTGAGATCTGTATGAAATGAAGTTACAACATAAGGAATTAAATATCCAATGATGCAAACTTTTCTCAATACTGCTGAAGAGAGTTAGCACAGAGCTATCTATCAAATTTCGACTTCTGGATTAAATATTGAGAACAAAATTCATGTCTTTAAAAACTTTGAAAAAATTCCGGTTGAGCGTTTGTCATCTGCAAAATCCCTGTAGGGCTTATTTCGACAACACAGATGAACTTTGCTGCACTGAGCAAAACAAGCGTAGGTGGAAATCTAGTTAAGTAAATTATCCAATTCTTAATGAGCTTAAAATGATATTTTTTCTCTCCAGTTGCAATTTTATCTGTAAATCAGGATCCTTTGAAACTTCATAATTTGTTTTTGAATGTATTAGAAAATTTCGGAATGTTTTGGATCTATTACAAATTTAAAATCAGTCAGTCCTTTTGCCTATTTCCAGCGACTTTTCGGTCTAATAAGAACATAAGTGGATTTCTTATAAGTTATGTAACTATCATTTTTCTTTTTTGAAATCATTTCGAATTTTTCTTTTTAAATTTTGAGTTTTATTGTTTCAGTTCGAATGTTGTGGTGTTAGAGGATATCGAGACTGGTTATATTCTTCTTGGGGACGCGATATTCCTGGGAAAACGGAACTCGGAATAGGTTATCTATCTTTTGCTTTTTCTCTTCTTATTCTTGTAATCTCTTTTAATCCTAACCTAATTCATTTACTATAGGCTATTCGGATATTGGTAAGGTACCCCGATCATGTTGCAATGAGCAGGGCATACGCGATTATCCGACTGATTGTGGATTAACTTTCGACAAGTTGGAACTTTGGACCTATGAACCTTTTATTCATTCGAAGGTTGTTAGTTTTTACAAGAATGTCCGATTTTTATTCACTTCATACGTTATCTAATGTAAATGATGAATAAACAATTCCGACAGAAAGTAGAAAGCCGTGAAACTCATTGATCCATGTGTTTCCTTATTTGATTGTTTATTTTGTTTATATTCAGGGATGTAGTGAAGCACTTTATGATGCAGCCAACAGTCACCTGAACATTGCAATTATGATTTGCGTTATTATGGTTACCACTGAGGTACTTATGTCTTTTTAAAATTTTAAGATTAAGGATTTTCATGAAAATCATTTTGATGATTTTAAATAGATGATTTTCAGTCAGTTAAATCTGGATTCTTTGCCTTCATTTCTAATTCCCCTCCTCGCATTTCCTCTGTTTGCGATTTGGTATTTGAAAAATATGCTGAAATAAAAACTCATATTTAATAATTTCTCTTCAGCTATTGGGTATGTTCCTAACAATGTTATTGTGCTGCTGGCTAAATGTTGAACAACGGCGAAAAGTAAGCTTATAGAAAAATATGGTTTACCAGACAAGAGAAGCAAATACGATTTTATAATGATATTTTCCAATACGAAATAAGAATAATAATAACTGCTAAAGTAAATCTAATTATAGTATTATGTGGCAATCAGTAGGGTTTCATTGAGGATAGTGATGGTATTGGAAATGATGGAGAATGAAATGAAAATTATAAAACAGCGTCCAAGAATGTCAAAAATATTACATAGCTAGGTGAATTCAGGAGGATTTAAATTGACTTCATTGAAGGTCAAATATAAAGATCTGCAAAATTTTGGATGAGGACACATTATCAATTTCATAATGATAATTTCAACGGGTATTTATAATAGTAATGAACTAAATATCATTTTTTAATGTGATTTAAAAATATTTTTTGTGATCATTTGAATGTTTAATGAAATATTAGTATAAAATTTCTCATATTAGTACCAAATATACTGTTTTTAAAAATCATTTTTTTGAGGTCAGCTTTTACGTTCCATTTGTACGAAACATGTTGGTATATGGATCACTTTGTAATTAGATTTCACATCGAAATTTCAAACTGAATTCTAAGTGATTTCTTTAATAAGTCCCAAAATCTCAAAAACATTTCCGCTTCCGATTCTTGACATTGACACGGTGAGTGAGTCATTTTAAAATTTACTTTACACTGATCGAACTAATTAAATATATTTTTATTTGAACGGAAAAGTAAAAAAATTCTATTTTATTAGCTGCATAACTATTAAAAATTACACGGAGCAAGCAATGTATATCGAAAGCATGAACATTGTGAAAGATTTGTGTGTGTGTATATGGAAATGTGAGGAACATGGGTAAACATTTCCATAAGGATTGAGGCGTATGAAACTGGTCCTCAAAATGATTAAGTAAATTCACGTAAATTGTTGCTTTCTAAACCTACACTAATGGAATTTTTGCTCTCAAGATGAAGATCACATCGAGCAACAGTCTTTTGAAAAAATTAAAAAAACTTTTAATTAGACAGCTTTAAATCTTTTACAGACAAATTAGACCATGAAATGATTCAACTTATCTAAAGTGCAGAGCAAATTCTAACGACAATAAGCGAAAAATATAACAATCGGAATATTTTGTTTCATAAATTATTGGGAAAGAAATGTAGTGCAATTTAATTCAGAAACTTATTGAACACTGCAAAAAACCCAAGTTTATTGCTCATTATAGTAATAGTTAACAGTTTTATAAAACGGATTTTTTCTCAACAAAATTTAATTTAACTATCCATTTAATGGATTTGGCACAAGTGGATTGTATTATTAATAAAAAGATCCATAAAAGTAGGAAGTCATATTTTTGTTCCAACCTTTTTTTGATAGTAGTGGAAGGAGAGCCAGCGAAATTTGATATTGTTTTTTATTGTCGGCCACATAACTTGCAACACATAATATTTTAAACCATAAAAAATCTTCACAAAACAAGGAATATGAATCGAATAAACAGTTATTTTAGCAGGAAAAGCACAGATGTACTTTTCAAAAATTTTCACTTTATATTCACCGAAGCTCAACTCAACTATTGAACTTTTTTCTCAATCTGCACATTAATCATCATACTTCTCATGAAGAAAAAAAAAACAAAAATTCGAAAATAGCAAGTCAAATCTTTGATTGATTGATATCAGCCTCATCTTTAATCAGTTATGTAAACATCTTTGGATTAAATCTTCAACTCAAATAACATCGGTTCGCTCAGTAATTTTCTGCAGTGTAAGCAAAATCTGAAATTTCGGCATACACTATGTATTATTCAACATTAAATAATGCATTACTGTTATAAATTAGATTTAATAAAGTAGCCAAATTTTACCCCGAAAAATTGGGATAGGCTCATTATGCTAGCTTCGACAAACAAACAATTTTAAACAATTCGAAACATTCTTGCCCCATACTTCATTGACCTCTCATAATAAATAACCAGAGATCTATTTCGACATGTTTAGCTCTGTTCTCTGTTGCTAGCCTATATTAAAGCTAGATTTAATCGAGGGAATTGTTAAAGTGAAGTTTTGCAAAATGTTTTAAGCAGGTTTCCTTGAATTTCAAATAAAAAAAGGCCGAAAGATGTTAAAATAGCGTCACGACAATTATTAAAAACAAGGAATAAAAAATCAAGAAGAGCGAAGAAAATTTTAAGTGGACCAACAAGGATAAGCATGTTATCGCAAAAATGCTCCGATTAATAGATAAATGAAGTGAGATCGACTAATCATGACGTCACGATGGAGATTAGGAGGGAAAGAGGAGCCCGGAAGGATTTAAAAGATTCGGATTTTGGAGCAGGATCGGCTTAGCCACAAATTCCTACACCGACGCAGCTACAGTTTTACGACAAGGATCAACGCATCTGTAGCAACAGATCGAAACGAGCGGCAATTCAGCAGAAGACCACTGTTAGTACCCTCTCATTAATTTATAGTGTATTCAGTTATTGTTACCATAATATAATACGATATTGTATATATTATCGAGCTACCAATAAAGCTTATTGCTGTCTTTGCGAGCCGCAATAGCAGCAAAAATCAATTTCCAAGCAAACCAATTTACAAACCAAATAATACAAATTCAAACAGTCAATTTCTTTTCTCCAAAAACAGCGCATAACGCACGAAATGTGATATTCGATTTGTGTTTTAAATAACTTATTAAAGCTGAAATCAACCAAATACTTATAAATTTGTCAGTTGTTCGAAGACAAATTTGTCTTATAAAAATTTATAAAATCCAATTTTTTAAAGCAAATAGGAGAAGAAATAGTTTGATCAGCTAATGTTATCTATGCAAAAGACCAAATTATTTCCGATCAGATAGGCGAACATGCAACATAATAATCGGTTCTCATCTATGTTCATCATACGCTTCATTTCACTTCTCTCTAGTTCATTTTATGAATTGAACATGGAATAACCAGTCAGCCCAATCAAGCTCAGTTCTTTGTAAGTAATCAGTAAATTGGGGAAAGGAAATACAAAATAATATTCTTTAACTGCCATCACCATCTTCTAATCTTTGAAATTTTAGATCCATCACATTTAAATCTGCTTCAAACTAGCAGCAGTCACTGAGGCGACTTTTTGCACATTGATCAGCCTATATTTAACGGATTTGGTTGCATTATTTTCGGTCTGTTGAAGGAGTATTATCAATTGTTGGAAATCGTTTTCTAGGAATTTCGAAGAGATTGGGTTGGAAGTATGTTAATCAAAGTGAAAACACTGACGGGAAAGGAAATCGAACTCGACATTGAGCCCAATGATAAGGTGGAAAGAATCAAAGAAAAGGTCTCTTTTTTTTAAAACTCTTTCTTCACATCCATTCATCCATCGATCCAAACAGTGATTTCACTGCTTAATATCTTCTCTTTTGTCATACTGTCTTTTTTCCATTAAATAATACTGGAACTTGATTAGATATGTTCTTGAGCAAATAAATTGATAAGACTTAATTGCATGTTAGAGTAAATAAAGATATTCTCTTTTCATAATACTTAAAAAGTTTAAGTATTCTTCGCAAAGTCTTACAGGTAGAAGAGAAGGAGGGCATACCTCCACCACAACAGCGGTTGATTTTTGCTGGAAAACAAATGAATGATGAGAAAACAGCACAGGACTATAAGGTAAGTTTAAGAAACTTTAACAAACATGAATATCTTTACTATTTACATGACTACATTAAATAACTTTATGTAGTGTAGAAAAAAAAGAATTAATTTTTCATCGAAAGCAGAATAAATTTATTCCAGAGGACATGCTAATTTATGAAAGTCTTTTTTTTTAGAATTGAAAAATTCTTTTTCTTTTTTAATTTTTATCTTATGCAGAATTCAAAATTCCGAATATAATTATTATAAGCATTATATTTATTGCACGGAGGACCAAAAATAGTTTTCACTTCTAGTTCCTGAAATTTTGATTGCACGATGATTATGCATATCCTTGTGCACTACATCTTTTTTCATATCATTTCATTTTGTCCTCCTATCATTTCTTTTAAGCTTTATGAAATAGTACATTGTATTAAAAACTTAAAAATTTTTATAAATTTGTAAAAAATTAAAAATTTGATTTATGGTACGAATGATAGTAATAAAATATCCAGATTTATATAGTCCTTTTTTTTTCAAGGAAATCTGAAAATTTTGTTTTACATAAATTTCTTGTGTCATTTAACTTCATGTAGTGTTGAAAAAAAAAAAAAAAAAAAAAAAAAATTGATCTTTCATCAAGAGCAAAATAAATTTATTCCAGAAGACATGCTAATTTATAGGAGCTTTTTTTTTTTTTGAAATTTTTTAGATCGCCGAATTCTTTTTTGTGCTTTAAGTAACAAATGCATATTTCATCAACATTTTATATATAAATATAGTTCGTTTCAGGTTGCTGGCGGATCAGTTCTTCATTTGGTACTTGCATTGCGTGGCGGTGTATAGAATCTAATTATCAACTATATAAGAAATTACAGAATTACAGCAGTTTACGAAGCTATATCCTTGTGTTCAGATTGTGTTATGTTTCCTTGTTCAAAATTACGTGTACTATCAAGTTTAAATTGTGACTGCACATTGATTATGCATATCCTTGTGCTCTACATCTTTTTTCACATCATTTCATTTTGTCCTCCTATCATTTCTTTTAAGCTTTATGAAATAGTACACTATATTAAAAACTTAAAAATTTTTATAAATTTGTAAAAAATTAAAAATTTGATTTATGGTTCGGATTTTTGCAATAGTTGTTTGAATTTCGATTTTTTTCGAAAACGAAGTCACTGCATTACAAGGAACATAGCAGTTAGCACTGCAGCAGCGATTATGTGATTTTCAAATAGTTTTTTGCAATTATAAAGTTGCACAAAGTTACATCATACATACATAAACAGATGTAACACGGAATAACATCATACGTATATAAATATATATAATATTAATGACTTATAAAGATTTGCATAGACCAATCTAATATCATAATAAATATGTGCACTAAGCTGATTGTTCATTCTGAGAGAAATGTTTTTAAGGAAAATATTCCTCAGAAATGTTTCCTACAAAGCTTAGAGGATTGTTGACCTAGGTTTTTTTTTTTTGTTCTATGGCCTATCACAAGAAAAGATTCAAATATCGGAGATGAATGTATGCCGCAGATCTAATGGCAAATTTCTTAGTGGAGAACATGTTTGCAGGTTATTGGCATTTGCAATTCAACTTGTACTCCCTCGCGAGCTTGAACCGTTTTCCATAAGTCGTCGTTTCTGAAAATTCATTTTAATATAATGATGACTGCTTGATAAAAATCTAGAAAGATTTTCGTCGATAAAGAGATGACTAATTCTCAAAATTCAAGAAACTCATTAATAAAGTTGGAATTCCATGGAGTGAGTCTTGCACTAAAATTGAAAAATTCAGTAAACTTACGAATGGTCGTTCGCCAGAATGCCATCGAAGATGCGCTTTCAGATGAGAGCTTTTACTGTATACTTTACCACATCCCGGAACATGACAATTATGAATTCCCCGCATTTTCGCAGGAATATTTCCGATACCTAGTAAAATTGCTAGGTTTAAATTATAGTAGATAATTCATCTAAATAAGGTTAATCTTTTTCAATTCTTCACATTTTACATAGTTGCTATTAAAGTTAAATCTGCCTAACTAAAAATAAATGTTTGAATGTTACGAATTATAATTTTCCTCTTAATAATTAGTCGCATGATTTTTTTTTTTTTTTTTTTTTACATTTTGGTGGTTTCAATTCTTTAAGTCCTTTATGTATTTTCGAATTGATTGTTTACCGGACGAAATCATGAAAAGAATTGACCCTGTGTGACTCTCACGCTCGGTTACACAATCACCTAAGTTGGCTCGAGATCTCTGATTGATGTCCTTTCTTGATCCTTATCTTTCCCTCCCGGAAGAATCGATTATGAAGATTTATGACAATATTTCTGATTCAGCTATGAAAAATATCTGCTGTTGTATTTTTCTTTTTGCTCAAGGTTGGAGTAAAATGCAAAGAAATGATAATAATCATAAAATTTTTTACTGCTGAGTTAAACAACTTGGTCATCGATCTTTTATTAAATAATTACCGAACATCTGATTGATTTGACTCCTTGATTTATCTTAATTTAGAGAAAGGTTTATTTTGTTCAATTTCAAAGAAGAAAAGATTGAAAATAAAATGTAGAACAGATCATAAGCGGCTTTTTTCTTCGTACAATCAAAGTGTTATAATATGGAACTCGAATGTTGAATTTGGCTTATGACGATAAATTCCATTTTTTTTTTTAATCTATTTAAAATCCATGAAAGTGTGGAAAATGAATATGTAGGAGTATTCTTAATCTCGTCTTTTCCCTAAAAGAGTTGAAATTGGAAGGTACTGTGGCAAGAATAGCTGGAGGGAGAAATCAGGATATGTATTTTATTAGTAGCATATCTTATTGTCATTGCAATATATTGTTAAAACTATTTCAAAACCAAAAGCTCTGATTCTTTGGCTCATTTAATTATTTGTCATGGAAACTATCCCGGATTCGTATAAAAAGAAAAAAAAAAAGAGTCTTTTCGAAGAGGAACGCGTGTTGTTTTAAAGCATTTGGCATAAAAAAGAGAGACAACAAATCATCGAAATATATCGGAGTGTGAAAAGTGTCAATTATATTTCGATTTTCCCTTAACCAATTCAAAAAATCTCATTCAAATTTGCCGTTTTCAGGGCCATTCTACCATTTTATTCTTCCTCTTGCGCTCCGCTTTGGAAGGTAATTTTAACACTATGCATCATATCTCGTCCTAGCATAGATGAAGTATACTAAAAGAGTCCTTCAAATTAGTTGAAATGTTGAAATTAGTTATGTATTTCTGCCATATCTATTCATATCCACCGGTAGACAATTAATGCAACGATTCGGAGAAGACAAAAGAACGCAAATTTGAAGAAGATGACTGATTGGAAGCAATCCAGTTCAGAGCGATTTGACTATCTTGATGATATTCTGCCAGTCTTCGTTTGATCGGTCTATATCACTAGAAAAAAACTACTGGAAATTTCTTTAAAATGCAACTCAGTATGTCAAAGATAAAATTGGTGAAATTGCGGTCATTCTGCTTCCCATTTGCATTCTACTTTTTTGGCTGATTACGGTAGAGAAGAAATTGTGCCATAAATTTCAACAAAATCAGATGCGGGTAATTGTTCTCCATCACAATCTTGCGAGAAAATTTTAGTCAAAATTCGTCATTTTCTTAAGCAGTTTGTGCAGAAAGTAAGATAATGATTTCTAGATGTTTGTCCGAAACCCAAATTACTTCTGAGACTTATTTAGATCAAACTTGTACTGAATATTTATTCAAAGAATTCGAAATTCAATTAGAAAGTAGTATTTCTTGAACAAAATAGAATTCAATGTTTGGGTTCAAAATTATTAAATTAGTCGAAGTTGTAGCAAAATTTATGTCGACTGAAGAAAAGCAATGGTATAGAAAAGGCAGGAGAAAGATTTAGTTTTGACAAAAGTGATTAGAATGCAACGCAGATTTTGAATTTCCATCAACTCAAATTCGCATTTTCACTTCTTGACTAAAGTGTGAGATCAATTTAAAATAACAAGACAGTTGTGTTCAGAAACAAGACGATCGAATGAGAACAAAACACTGCTCGTCCAAAGATCATTATTGTAACTATTTGTGTTCAAAATTGTTTGGTTCAGATGACATTTATGTCATCATCACTACTGTAGAAATAGGAATGAAATGAAAATATGCAAGAAAGAGAAGCGATGTATATGACTTGAAGATGATAGAAGTTACTGCAAATGATTTTGAATTGAGAAAAGATATTTATTGTGATAGACCAGAAAAAGTTATTGATGTATTCTGCATAGCATGGCTTTCCAAAATTTATTTTTATTTCAATTTGAAAATCAATTTCTTTCAAAAAGACTGAATTTTGTTAGAAATTACTTTGATTCTAAAGAAATATCTAATGAGCATTTCTTTTCTTCTCCTTGTACTCTGTTCGTTCTCTTTCAAAAACGAACAAATAATTCGAACTGTCGTTATGCCCCAATTTAACGATTTGATGGTCTTTTTTTTTGGCGGCATTTTTTTTTGTAAAAGTTATTTTTTTTTTTTTTAAAAAAGAAAACTCATAAAAAGTGTTCAGACTGTTAATTGTCTCAATTCATCCGTACTCTTTCTCATTACATCGGAAAGGTAAGGTAAGTGACATATATACTACTCAAATGTATTAATAAAAATGAAAAATGCAATCAAACAATAATCAAATCACCGAAGTTAATCAATCTCCATGACTTTTGTTTACCTAGCTTTTCTCAGTCTAGACATTCCAAAATTTTTATGAGTAAAAATCATCTTTAAGCATATTTCCAGACAATTTAGTTTTATTGAAGTTTAGCAGGAGAGAAATTCGTAGCTATCATTTTCACTTTGTAACAATTTGGAAAAATGACGGTCTTCAGTCTTTCAATAAATCCTATAATCATCGGTTTCGCGACTACTCGCTTAGATGTGCTTCGAGTACCATTAACGTAATAGAAACTTACTTCTTAAAGTATTTACTCAAAGAAATTGTAAGTACCATCTTATTACGGTACCAGGAAGACAGACTGCTACCAAAATTAGTATCAGGTTGGAGAAAGTATGATAATGCTGTGGATGGCAGGTTGGTATATATAAGTGAAAAATTAATTGCTATTTTGAGTGATTGCTAAACATGTACCATAACTTGTTATTATCTTCCACATTCATCACCTCTTCTCCATTCTTGTTCCGCCGATGGCTTTATTCCATCTTTTCTTCTTGCTCTTGACCAGGTGATCCTGTACTATCTTTTACTTACTTTAGCTAACCTCTATAACATCAACTTTTTAGTTAGAATGATTGCTAGGAGAGATGAAAATGCTTCCCAATTTGCATAGACATTGATAAATTTCCTGAATATTTTAGCTACTGATATATCCAAATCAAAGGCAAGTAGTTGTGATAGGTAGTAGATTATTTGTCACACAATTTAAAAGAAACTATGATGTTGCCAAAATGCTGGAAACGAACACGATCTCCATAGGAACATGATGATGTCCCGATTTAAGCAACCATCTCAGTTGATTCTTACAGTAGAAACTAATTCACTTTGCATATCAACATTTCATCATTACTTTACTAATTATTATGCCAATTATCTTGGCCTCATTGTTCTATTTTCCGTTAGTATTCGATTTTGCTAGTCAAAATTTGTTAAACACTTTAAAATAAGCTAAATAAGAAAATTCACCCAATCGTTCGACTTCCTGACAGTTTGGACATTCGCAGTTGGATCGAGTAGGTAATTTACCTCCACCTGCATGTGTCGTTGAACTGTTTGAAATCTTTGATAATGGATTACCGGTAGAACTAGAATTTGAATTAGATATTGATGCCATTTGACCGGCAGCTGATACTGTAGCTGATACAGTAGCAGCGGATAGTAATCCTTGGAACTGCGGACCCAAGTAAGGAGAATAAGTTGCCGTAGCAGTATCAGTACTTACTGCTGGCGAATATGGTAGTGGAGGCCAGGTTCCAGTTGGTTCTGTCGTCCACCAAGGGGCCGTTGCGGCTGCGGACCATGAATATGGTGGATAAACTGCAGCTGTAGCATTTGTATACGGCATCGTATCTACGAGAGTGTTTGCTGCGGCCGCTGTCGTCGCAGCTACTGTATCGGTAGTTCTTGAATCTTTTTTAGATAATTTTCCTTCCGCTGATGCAGCGATGCGACTTTCTGAAGCTAATCGATTGTATTGCTCCATTAACTTACCCAACGGGCTTTGTTCGCAATTTGATAACATCAAACTTCCAGCAGCAGCAGCAGCGGCAAGTGGTACGATAGGTTTCAGGTCACTTTGAGGATCCATATTGTTTTGGAAGATAATTTACAAGTTTGTTCACCGATTCTGCACTTCACTCCACGAAAACGATAACGAAAATAGTAATATGATCAATGGAATAAAACAAATTGCATCGTAATATTTACTCAGCGACTTATTCTTGGAATTCAGATGGAATGATTTTATAAGCTTTATTTATTAAACTCTCTGGTGGAATTTCTGCTCTATTCCTGAAAATAAATTATTTTATTTCGGGAGATATCAAGAAATGTTACAGATTTAAAGATACTGAAACAAATATATCGATTGATGATAATAAAAAAATGTCAGTACTACTCATATGCATTTTCAGTATCGTAAGAAACTTTAGAGTATGGTTGGCATGCAACATATTGGAAGCATGGTAATAAGATGATATCAGTAAATAGTTGTCGGGAAAGCTTAAACAACATGGTAATAAAATGAGCATTGCCTGAAATAAAAAAATGATAATTTTTATTTTATGCGAAATATTCTGTCTAATCACTCGGAAATTATTCAGATAATCAACGACGCAGTTTCTTTTGGATTGAAATTATTGAGGAAATGTTCATTCTGAGTAAAAGCGATGATGATGATGATGATGAGAAAGGAGTTGAAATTGACGTATTCCTGAAGTGATCGGTCGGGAAAGAAAAATGTCAAATTCAGGAGATAATGCTGAGACCCCGCCTTGCTCACCTCTAATAATGCTACTATTTTCTCCATCTTGGATGGCTGGCTATTGATGATTGCTCAACCTGACGAGAACAATCTGGCCTCGTTAACAACCTCCCCTCCTCCTCCTCCTCCTCCACCTCCTCTCTGTCAACCACTGGGGATACGGTAGCTGTCCCATCAACTCATCATTTATTCTCTCTCATTTTGTACCTTTTTTTTTGCTACATTTTTCTTATCTGTGCACAAAAATCGCTCGGAATGTCATTATCATCTTGCCATCATTGAACACCTATCAAATATCCGGTGAAGACGAGAATGGGTCAAGTCAATTGACAGATCAGATTCGTATCGACTCGTTTTCATAAACGGTTAATTAAATGCAGAAAAAATGGATTTGTATTCTGTTTCCTGCGTTAAACTAACTTGTCCTCTAGTCATCGGAGAGTCCGGCAAGTACAAAGTCTCATCTCTCCTATTCGTTTTGTTATATTAATCTCGTAGTCAAAAAATATTTTTTTCATTAATTTTAACATAATTTACTCCACAACGTTCACTTACTTTTTTCTTTATAGTTATCTTTCAGAAAAAAAAATTTTTTTTAGAAAAAAATTTGACTTTACTGTTTAGATGTTCTAGAATTCAGATATAGATGTTTTAGAATTTAGATATAAAGTTTGAATCTGAAATTTGAAATGCAATACGTTTGAAACGTGAAATTAAAATGGTTCATTAAATTCATAAATTGTTAAATTCATAAAATGGTTCATTAAATTCATAAATTGTTAAACACACATAAAAATAAACATTAATTACTAACATGTCAAAATTATGATGAATTCCGGCTTTCATTTCTTCATCTTTTAATATCATATTGTCAAGATCATGGGTCTAAAAATTAAATCATCAGATTATAACTTAATTGCCTAAACTTGATTTTTGGAAACAATTAGTCCTTATTTCTATTTCTGTATAAACTAATCGCATCAAAAAAAAAAAATCAAAAAATTAAATTCATAAATGAAGCATATTAGAATTTCGATTTTTTTTTCAAAAAACGCAAATTATATCATAACTCTCAAATTTCATGCATTTTGGATATCATGCGATATTAAAATTTCCTCATAAATTTGTTCATATAATACTCTTTAATAATTGGATTATCGTTATCAAGGTAAGACTCGTAATTTTATAAATAATTGATAGTCAAACTTTGATTCGCGCCACTAGGTTCATTTTCTTAACAGATTTACTTGTTTGCTAAATATATTCTATCAACTTCAAAATTAGCTTTCAGCTTCATAAATAGATATTCATGCTTATATTGTAAAATCAATTAAGTAAAAACAAAATTTCAGATATGGATCGAAGTTTGATCACTGACATAAAACACTTTATAGTTTTCCAGACACTCATTATCTTGCAAATTTATTTATTCGAATGATATTATTATTGATGAATATCATTTCTATAATAAGCTTATCTGATCCACAGATAATCTTATTATAGCTTTATCTTATCACACTCTTATCTTGTTTTGTTATGGCCTGAATAGAGATTTTATTAGTCTGAAAATGGTTCTGTTTTGAATTTTATATTATTATGTATTCATTTATCGCCGTGTGTTATTGCATGAAATAGTTAACGGAAGTTTAGGTCGAACTTCAAAAGTACTAACCGCCGCTCTGAAAGGTAAAAGGAGGCGCATGTTGATACAATCAAGCTCCGTTACAACATTCAAATCGTTGTCGAAAGCCGCCATTTTGTCTGTTGTTGCTGATGGTTTTGGCTAAGAAAGGTCGGAGAATTTGGACAATATAACGAGAAAATAGTCGTTGTTGCGTAATATCAAAAGCGTTTTTCCCAATAAATTATAATATCAAATTTTCATGATTGTATACTTTTACGACATTAAACGGAAATCTGCAATTAGTTTTATGAAATAACTAGCATATTTGAAGAATCTAGCCTAGAATGATGGACCCAAATTAAAATTTAATTCAAATAAAAATGCAGTCTTTCAACAGATTTTTTAAAAAATAAAGAATGTTAAATGGATGTGTCAGTACATTAATATTTCTTCTGTGCCTAGTGTCACTTAAGTGTCAAAGGTTATTGCTCAACAAGTGAGAAAAAAAACACTGAATAAGCGAATGGTTTCTATTTTTGCATTGATGCACAAATACTTCCTGCTTATTTGCTAGGAAAAGTATCGCTATAATTTCAATCGCTAATCATCGAATAGAATTTCGGTCTATCATAATAGTTTTTCCTTAATTTCATGTATGAAACCTTATCATCATTATAGTTATGTCTATCGTTTCAATTCTCAACAAAGTTCGAAAATTTTTAAGCTATTCTTAACGTAATTTTTATTTGCAAAGAAAGTAGCACTTGTTTATTGCTCACTGCTACCAGAGAAGAGGATTACCGTAATTAGAAAACAAAATGATAGTATGGCAGTGTTTTGCATCCACTGTGGTACCATCAGGATTTATTGTGCTCAGTTCAAGAGTAAAGTAGTAGCACCTGGTGAGGATATTCCTCCCACTTTTTTCGCATTCCTCGCTGCTCCAGGAGCCCGATCCAATCCACATCAATGTTCGCACCCTGTTATTTTCCACTTCATTGCATCCCTCTTGCGTTAAGTGATTAATTGGCTTCATCTTCCTTCCCATTCTCTTGCCTTCGATTTTTTATTAGAAAAAAAAAAAACTCATCTGTGTTTGTTCTTCATTTTTCTTCTTTTTCCCTCCAAAAAATGAATTCTTTTCTTTTTTTTTTTTTTTTTTTTGGAAATTCAAAGTAGTCGAAAAATTCCGATGTGAAATGATTAATCGAACAGAATGATATCTTCATCTTTATTCATTTTCTTTTTGCACAACATGAGTAGCCACTAGTTATTGTGGGAGGAAAGGTAAACCCCCCGCTGAGTGGATACATACTTGCACTTGACGGTAATACAATAATGAGAAAAAAACAGCAGTCAATCCAATTAGTTCATTTTCTTTTTGTTCATTGTATCATTGAATCAATGAATTCTTCACAACAACAGCTGTCTCGGGAAACGATCTACCGAAAGCAATTATCACACTTAAAAAATGCCACTTGTCGTAGAGAATGGATGACACGTTCGTCAATATCTCTTTTTCAACTGTAATAAATTAAGTAGAAATTTAGATTAATTATGAGTGATTCTTTCCTTTTATGTTAATGATTTTCTCACAGGGCTGGGACTTTCGTATTACCGAATAATGTAATGATTTGGGATTTTTTATTTATTCAGCTCAAAATTAAGAATTGTATGAAAAAAATCAGCAGATAAATGAGAATAAAGGATAACTGTCATAAAATAGAACGGCACATTATAACTGAATAAAAGATTAAACGAAAAGTTTACCGCTGCATAAATTCTCTTATCCCGAGATTTTCCGAAGTTTGAAAATTCACTAAAATTTACGGAATGCATATACCAAATACGTTAAATTTATTGTAAACCATTTAACTTAAAAAAAATCTTAGAATTATCGAATTTAATCCATCAAAAAGAAGAAAAGGATATGTCTATTTATCACGAATAAAAATCAACACTTTTTGTATTCTAAGAAATGCTGAAAAATTATTCAAGCTAGAAGTGAAAGTCAGAATTTTCTGGAGATTTTCGAAATAAATTATTGAGGGCAAGATCTAGAAATGAATCTATGTTATAGTGAGACAAAGTCAAATAAGTATGATTCCTACAGAACTGTTCAGATATTATGTCATTAGTAGTTTATCCGGTTAATAGTAACAATCACTTCCTTATTTAATGATGTAATAAACATGACGTGACATGATAATGGTGCTGCTAATCAATTTCAAGATCATCTCAAAATTTAATAGATATGGTGGGAACAGTGTAATTAATGACTTCGTTATTTGCATCAGTATGAAAGATAACTCATCAATGAAATTTCAGGATTTTACCACCATTAAAAAGATAATTAGCTCAGCATTATAGTGGGAGTAAAGGGAAGATTCAAAATCATTTTCAAGCTTGCGATATTATTAATCTATTTCTAGTTCATACTTCCTATATCAGCTATTATTATTTGAGCAGTAATGGAACAGTAAAAATAAAGCTCGGAATACTTACTTCATAGAGTATTCTATGCAAATCTATCTCTATTAAAGATTGTTGCACAATCGATCTCTACTGATGCTTTAATCTGGTCATTAAAGACACATAATTGTAGCATCGTATTTCTTTGTCCCATCACTGAATGTTTTTTTTTCTCCAAATCCATTACTATGATTATAGGTCATGTTCATGCACCCTTCTATGAGCAAGGAATTTCGACAAAACTTCCAAATAGTAGCAAAATCCAAGCAGTTCAGTAATTTTAATACCTCTACTTACCATTATATTACAGTTGTCCAGTTGATATCCATAAATCTCGTAACCATATCAGCTATGCTTCTCAAAAGTATGAAATGAGAAAAAAAAACATGTTATATTAAGATCACATTAAGATATGTTCGTCCTAAAATGTTACAAATATATTGTATATCTCGTACTAAAACATATTGCTAAATATTGAAACAGTATGCGACAAATATAGTATCTTATGTAAATTAACTTCACTCTATAGGGACTAAAACTGAGAAAATTTTCCATATGCCATCATAAATAAATATAACATATGGAATATCTTGATCAACAAGATCAATAATCATATATTACGATATGTTAATTAGCGTTTCTCGAAGTAATGCTTAAAAGTGTTAGAAATAATGATGTATTTATAATTGGCAACTACTGATAGCTAACCACCGACAACTTCTACTAATTGCTCAATTATGTCAAAAGTAGAAAACTTATTAACCAACTGAGAACCAACAAAAGTAAACATATATAATGCACAACTGAAAATGTTTCTAAAAAAAAATTTTACACTTATCAAATTGAATCAAATTAAACGACGTTTAGGGAAAATGGTAAGGAATAAATTTTGTTCAAACTGCTGATGCTAAACTCGCTGAACTGCTTAAGAGACATGCAATTTCAAAATATGATTACAGAAAAACTCGAGATGTGGATAAATTGAGCTCCTTAGCAAAAAGAGACATATAATATTGCAAGATATGCTAATTAACAAGTTTATACATGACATATGTGACTGAAATAACAATTTCTTAAGCAAATTCATATCACTGAAAATTTCAAAGATCAATGCCTATCAGTTGTAATATTTCGAATGAATGGCTCAATAACATCCATTGCTTGCGATAGTTCTGAAACAACATCAATCTACACATATTCGCACCTTACAAAATCAACAAAAGATTGCCATAAGTTAATCACCTAAAACTAGGTAATTAAATCAATGATGGATTTTACATTTCGTGGCATAAGTTAGACGACTTGAAGCAGAATTTTTCAAGCAAGATTCTGGATGGCCAAATTAGAACTGAATGTTAAATAGTAGCTGTTATATGACAGTGTCAAAAAATATTGAAAATTTGAAGTATAGCAGCAATATTCATTAAAACAATTTTTTAACAGAATTAGAATTACTTTGGTACGATATAAGATATTTACAATGTTCATTTCTTTCAAAAATTTGACGACACTTCACAACTGAATATCCGTGCTGTGCGATAATTAAAATCTTATTATGTTTAATCCTGTGTAGAAATGTTGATGTTTTCTATACCATCAAAATTTGTTTTTAAAAATAAACAACTTTCAGTTATTAATGAATGGATTAAAAAAATTTTCTGAAAATATTTCCAAGTTACCATGTACTAAGTAGTTTAGTTTCGCGTCGTTCAACATTACTGATATATCTTCATGGTTATTAGTACGCATATTCATTATATATACCTAAAAGTGCAAAGAAGAGAACTGATCATTTTCAATTAACGATATCCCAAATATCTGGAATTTACACCAATATCCGGAATTAACACTATTATATATTAGAATAAAATAAAATTAAAATTAGTTAAAATATTTTTAAACCAATAATAAAACTAATCAAGAAACATAAAAAATAATAAAAGCAGTTAACTAGAAAAAAAAGAATTTAATTTTAAACTTCCCTTTCAAACAAACAAAAATCTCAGAAAAGAGAATTAGAAAAGGAAAAAAAAAATAACCTTCCCAGTTCCTTCTTCTTTAGCATCAACCGAAGAAATAGCAAGTGATGATGCTAAATGAATAAAAGATTCAGAATATTTAAATCATCAATTTTATTTTAGACAAATTATTTTCACATTTCACAGATGATCATTTTACTAATATATTCACCAGATCCATTAGATTTTTTGATCCACTAATCAGATCCGTAATCCGGATAACTTTTCGTATTTTTCCAGAAGCTCAAATGAGAGTATGTTAAAACTTTAAAAAGATTCATTCTACATTTCTTAAACAAATTAATCTGCACAAGTAATTTGGATAAAACTAACCACGAGGAAAATTTAATAATAAAGCACTTTTTAATTCCTCCAAATTCATTGCATAAATCTTTGTCAATTGCTTGCAGTGTTCTGAAAAAATTTTGCAAGAGTTAAAGACTAGTAAATAATGAACATCACTTTATGAGATTTCAAATGGAACAAGTGAAGTTGTGTGAATGTATCAAATACGGGGAATGAAGAAATTGAAAAGCTCCAAGTAAATTGGTGGAAATGCAGTTTGATTAAAATACTCCGAAAAAGCGAATAAGCAAAATTTAGACCCTTAAGAAAAATGGAGAAAATCGTGTACCAGCAGGAAGACCCAACTGTTGCATTTCCAGTTCAAGATCTCGAGCTGAACATGCACTTTTCGTGGCTTTTTCCAATATGAATGTAAGTGCTGCTAACATTCCTTTTAAAGATTCGTCATCTACAGAAAATAACTAGTAGGCTTCATCAAAAAAAGGTATGAAAGAAGTTGAAGATGTGTATTTCGTGGTAATAAGACTATTAGAAATGAGTGCGGAAAATTTACATGCGATCTTGCTATCATGAAATGCATGCAAATCTGACCTACGACTTATTAGATTTAAAAACAGTCCTTAACCATCACCCTTTTTAAAAGGCAGAAATACATAGACAGTTCTACATCTTCCATTATTAATTCAGAAATCTATAGAAAAAAAAAGAAAAAAATGTGATAATAAGAAAATCCATAAATGAGAAGTGAAACAATGTGTACATCACATCTTTTCTCTTCTGCCTGTCATTTCTCTTGCCTTTGCCTAAGTATATGAGTATAGATCTTGCTGATGATATTTCCTCTATAAAAAAGATAAGCAGTATTTACCAAAAGTTTTATCAGCATTGAGGATTCTTAGCTGTTCATCATTCCATTCAGTCCTACCACTGATCAGACATTCTATACAGCTCGAACACCAATTTTTGAATTTTAATACAGGCTGAAGAGGCTATTATGTATTGTATAATTAAACAAATAAATAAAAATTATGATGATGAGAAGACTCTTATTAACGGTGTTCTTGAAACTTTGCATAAATACTGAGCAGTGCCTTTCACTTTCGGCTTATTTTCATTCGGAAGAACATCGACCAAAGCATGTTTCAGAGATAAACAGAAATCAATGATCCTTTTTTCTTATTCAAACTTTTTTTGCTCCTTTTCAACACTTCTTCGCGATAAATCTTAGAAGAAACTGAGAATAAAAGCTTACAAGTTTGGATAAAGAAGCCATTTCGGCCAGGATCCAATCCGGACAATCCAAGCCACCAACAAAATGAAACTTCTGAAAAGATAAAAATGCAGTTTTTGGAAAAAGCCATGCCAATTAGGAAAAATCAATATGGAATCATTGTGATTTGTCATTAACTATTATTGCAGGTGAGTAAAAAATTGATGAAAGTTTAAATCAGTTCAGTTCGGTAGGAACCTAGAATACAGAGGAATATATAATATGACATGTACAACATCAGGCAGCAAAAAAAGAGAGAGAAGAATATTAAAGCACAATTTATCTAATTTCAATCCGGAAATTTTCAGAAATTCGGCGAACATATAACAGATCCTTATCCTCAAATATATTTTTTTTTTTTGACAGGGATTACTTCATTTCAAGACCATTGAAATTTTTTAGATTTCGAACTGAAAAATGCATGAAATTTGCATACCATTATTTTATTTCAAAATTGAAATCAATCAATTCGATGTAATTCAGTGGAGTTATTTGTGCTTTCTTCAACGTATCAGCCAATTCCTTAAAGTTTGAAGTTTTTTTTTAAATGGCCGACAAATACATATAAATATGCTCCATTTAGTCATTCATAATTGAATAAGATTGGATGGAATTCGGTTGTTTCTTATCGTAATGTTGCTAATAAATAATCGACGTTCAATCTGAAAGGTTCCATTCTTGCAATTATTTTCAATCGGAAAAATTAAAATTTTGTTCGTAAAAGAAAGGAAGTGATACCACTGTTGCTAAAACATCCAATGTTACTTGAAAAGTAAAACAACTTTATTTTTCAATGAATTAAACACAACTTGAATAACTCTTCGTATGTACGGAGAACCAGATGATACTCATTAATGAATCAAACGAAGGTTCATAAGTAACGCAAAGAGATGGATATTTTCAGCACTTCGCCCCATTATCTGTCCCAATTCCCATCTTTTCTTCCTGACCCCAGAATAACGGTTCGGAGGAAGTAAAGGTCAGCAATGAACCCCTATTTGCTTGAATGATCTGACGGTTTTCACTGCGACCCAGTAATTGTAGCTTACTCAAAGCAGATCTATACATCACAACAAGATGGATTGAGGATAGGAGATAGTGGATTTTGTAAAATAGCACTGGAAGTATGATGACAATGCTTGGGAGAGAAGAGAGTATGCAGAGATGGAGGGTAGCGGGAAGTTAAAAAGATTGGGATGGAATATGTGCAGGAAGGATGTGACGCGAGGCGTGCGTTGCATTGTGCAGTAAGAGGTCAGGCCGGTGCAGAGTGCGTGAGGGAGATGATCTCACTGCATTGAAACGAGAAGAATTGATCTATTTTTGGAAAGCATTAGACTTGCTGGGAGGCCAGGCGACATAGGTCAAGTTTATATGTTGATGTAACCTTTTCATCAGTCTTCATTTCACTATTGAAATGTGGGAGTGTTTGAAGTTGCAGTTGTCGCATATCTTCTTTTTTGTCGTTTTGCACTTCCTGCATATGCACATTGAGATGTGCTTTCATTCGGGGAATTCTGTGGTCTTTAATTTATACTAAAAAGATATTTGCTTTTTTGATATACGTAAACCGAATGAAATGCACTGTCAATATTTCCAGTTGTTTTTTAGGCAATTTTATGCAAAATGGTGGATTCTCTGGAAGACGAATACGGCACACCATCTTTATCACTTAACTTTGTAGATACACCGGATGGCGATTCCTCCTTACTTCATGGAGCTACTCAGGTTATCGTGTGGAGTGATCGAGCTTTTTACTATTTCTAGCTGCAAAATTTTCCTACAAAATAAATTTTTGTTTCATACCTCCCAATATTTCAGGATTCACAGTTTGAATTTGACCAGCAGTTCACACTTCCTTCGCAGGGATGGGCTGGTACTCTCCCTGAAGTTGGTGCCGATCCATCGCAAGATTTGGTATTTGTAGATGAGGAAGAATTTCCCGTACTAGGACAACTACCAGCACATGCATGCAGGTATTTTTGAAAATACAGATCCATTACTTTGCAAAGGAAAAATTGGACAAATTCTAAGGATTTTCTTCGAAATCTTGAGGATGTAGAAATTTTCAAAATTTTTTTTTTCTTGTTTTTTTGAGAACTTTTGATAGATATTCGCATTCCAATTGTAGATATTGCGGTATACATGATCCAGCAACTGTAGCAATGTGCATGGTTTGTGAGAAATGGTTTTGTAATGGACGTGGAAGTACGGCCGCCGGTCATATAGTTATACATTTGGTGCGTTCGCAGCATAAAGAAGTTTCCTTACACAAAGAAGGTGCACTTGGTGAAACAGTACTGGAATGTTATCAGTGTGGCTCGAAGTTTGTTTTTGTTTCATTTAATGCTTTTATTATATAACCTGACATGCTACTTCGTGCTATAAGAATGGTTGCTGGAATTTCAAATTTCTAGAAATTTCAAACTAAAAAGGTTCAATGTATGTTAAATGTTTGAAATCAAGCGATTCCAACATTGGGATTAAATGATAAAGTAGTAACGTCAAATCGTGCCATGAGAAAAAGGATGATCGGGCATTCCTGAGATGAAGATTACTCTGATGCGAAGAAATTATAGTTTTTGGAATCTTTATTTTTGCTTCATCTCATTTTACTTTTTAACAGATTCGTAAATGCTGAACATGTTTTTAAAAATCAAGCATGTCAACTTTGCATAGCTGTTCTATTTAGGTAACGCTCCTATATAATGAGAATTAAGATTTGTCAAGATGAATAATTCAATTTTTTGCAGTTAGAAGATTTAGCGCATGCTTGGACGCTTTAATTGTTTTGATTTTAGGAATATTTTTATGCTTGGGTATATTCCTGCAAAAGCAGATACGGTTGTTGTGGTGCTTTGTCGTTCACCTTGTGCAAATCAAGCTGTCTTGAAGGATCATTCCTGGCAGGTTATAATTTCTGATTCTTATTGATGACGTAGTTATTTAACTAATTTTCTTCTTGCAGTAGAATTCTTTACATAACAGAAATGTCCAAGATTTCTATTATTTTAAGTTTTCAATACTAATACGTTTTCATGAAAAAAAAAAAAATACTTTTTAGCTTTCCATCAATTTAGGTAGATGAATGGAAACCCTTGATCAGTGATCGGCAATTACTATCTTGGCTTGTAAAGATACCATCTGAACAGGAACAACTGAGAGCGCGTCAGATAAGTGCTGTGCAAATTAACCGACTCGAAGAACTTTGGAAGGTTTGTCCCTTATCTTGCTTTTAATATAATCTATAGTACTATAATTATTACAGTCTGCAAAAGAACCTAAAGATTTTCAAAAATCATTTGCAATTTTTCAGGAAAATCCCAAAGCTGTGTTTGAAGATCTGGAAAAGCCAGGAATGGATGAGGAACCAGAACATGTGCAGTTGAAATATGAGGATGCATATCAGTATAAGCGTGTATTTGAACCGTTAGTAAAAGCTGAAGCAGATTATGATCGAAGGGAAAAGGAGTCTCAAACACAAAGTGTCGGTCATGTTCGTTGGGATATTGGTCTCAATCGGAAACCACAAGCTTTCTTCCAATTGCCAAAATTTTCAGAAGGAAGTTAGTGAAAAGTTTATGAATTTGTTGGAGGGTTGAACATCTTATTACTGGAGTCTATTTAATACAATTAAAATATGTTGGGTTTCAGTGAAATCTATTGATTGAGTAGATTATTGGGATTTCTATTTATTGTATATCTTCGTTTTTGTAAGCCCATAATAGTGTATAACGTTATTCCTAAATTCTGTAGGTATGAAGCTGATGCTGGGAGATGAACTGCGTTTGAAACACTCTCAAACTGCAGGTGGTGAATGGAGTTCGATTGGATGTGTTATCAAAATTCCTGATAGTAAGTTTGAGAATCTTTAATCAGTTATTGATTAAAATAAATTATCATAAATCTGCGGTTTTTTAACTGACTGGCTGTTTTTCGAGTTAGGAATATTAGCTCAATAGGGGGGACGTATATCATCGTACTGAAAGAAGCTTAATATCCTTAAGCTTCCATTCCATCCATCTGGTAGTAAAAATCTCAGTAATTCGGATACTGTAATATTTTTTAGATTATTAAGGCCTATGAGATATGTGACATAAATTTTCAAAACTCATTGCAGACCATAACGATGAAGTTGGAATTGAAATGCGTCTGAAGGCTGAGAACGTACCTACTGACACACGAACGAATTTTACATGTGAATTTGTATGGAACTCGACATCGTTTGAAAGGCATCTTTTAACATTGTCGTTTTGGTTTTTTTTTCTTGATGCTGTTTTACTAAGACTTCATCTCGTTGTGACAATTAGTAAAACAGACCTTATCGTGGGTCGCGTTATATCACAGTGATTGCATTTTCAATGTAGCAAAGCATTTATCGTTCTACTATCAAGCTTTTGCACTTTATTTAGAGTTACGAATTTTATGGAAATTAAAAAAAAAAAACAAATTTCAGAATGCAAGCTGCACTGTCTTTATTGGGTCAGGATGAAGATTGTGTTTCACAGTTTATCTACCACAAATTAATGGGCCACGATATTGATGATATTATTTTTAAAGTATCGTTGCCGAAAAGATTTAGCGTACCGGGTTTACCAGAGCTAAATCATAGTCAAGTACATGCAGTCAAAACTGTTTTACAACGACCTCTGTCTCTTATTCAGGTTTTTGTTCTGGTTCACTATAATCTTCAAGAAGTTTTTCTTCCTCATTCTTCATGCAGAAGATATAGCACTATAAGAATAGATCTACATTTCTTATTTACAGGGACCACCTGGTACTGGTAAAACTGTGACTTCTGCTACCATCGTTTATCATCTTGTAAAGCAAACTAATGGCCAAGTACTTGTATGTGCGCCATCTAATATTGCAGTTGATCAACTAGCCGAGAAAATACATCTTACAGGATTAAAGGTCCTTCTGCTTTGTAAATTTAACTGAAGCAGTTTGGATTTTATTTAGGTTTTCATTGAATGGTCAGCTTTAGTTTCAAAATTCCTTGAATCGAGTGTTCGGATCTTATCTTTCTTCAATGTTACAGGTTGTTCGTTTATGTGCTAAAAGTCGTGAAACGCTTGATAGTCCTGTTGCCTTTCTTGCATTACATAATCAGTTGAAAGCCTTGCATGGTGCAGCTGAGTTACATAAGTTGCAGCAGTTGAAGGTTACTTATTGAGATCTTTATAAATAATTAAAAAATTGTTACATTTTGGATGTCTTAAAAGAACTTGATGCCATGTTCAATATTTATTTGTGTAACCTTTAAATCTATTAACATGATTTTAACAGTTTGTAAGATTATTGCTATATGATTACGAGTGAAAACTTATTTTTATTTGTTTCGAATGTCACAATGTTTGGTGATGTAGGAAACTTCGATCATTTATTCTTTTTAATGAGAAAAAATGTTTATTTTATTGGAAGTATCGGATAACATAATTCATTGCAAATATTTAATGATAAAACATCTATTAATTTTTGAAGAGGGTTACTTAAGCCTTGATGTGTCATTTACAGGAAGAAATGGGAGAATTAGCAGATGCTGATGAGCGTCGCTTTCGCGCATTACGTATAGCTAAAGAATGTCAACTGTTGGCTGCTGCTGATGTTATCTGTTGTACTTGTGTCTCGGCTGCTGATAGTCGTTTGTCACATATGAGAATTAAGTGAGTATTCTGTATTATGCATGCGGTAAATCTAATTTAATATTTAAGCCTAAACAGAAGTATGTCAAAATATATTGTTGATTTATCATATGAGTTGAAGATGTGTTTTGATTGACGAATCAACCCAAGCTACGGAACCTGAAGTAATGGTAGCTGTCGTTTGTGGCGTTCGACAGTTGGTACTTGTTGGCGACCATTGTCAGTTAGGTCCTGTTATCATGTGTAAGAAGGTAAGTATCTTGAATGTTCAAAAATTTTGGCATAAATTAGGATTTTAATTTTTATTTAGCTTCAATTATCTCCTTCAAGGCAGCTAAAGCTGGTTTATCACAATCACTTTTTGAACGACTTGTTTTGCTCGGAAATCGTCCAATTCGCTTACAAGTACAATATCGTATGCATCCTGCACTTTCTTCATTCCCAAGCAATGTTTTCTACGAAGGAAGTTTACAAAATGGTGTTACGGAGGGTAAGCAATTGTTTATTTACGAGGACAATGAAATGAAAAAATATAACCTAAATCTTTAAATAAAGAACAGAAGGGAAACGAAAACTCTATTTTACAATGATTTGTTTCGATTCAAGTGTTGTCGTTTTTGTTATTTATTTTTACGTTATATATTTTTATATAATCCGGTATTTCAGGAGAACGACAATTGATTGGGATTGATTGGCAGTGGCCGGTAGCGGATAAGCCAATGATGTTTTGGAGTTGTTATGGCCAAGAGGAACTCAGCTCATCAGGCACATCATTTCTAAATAGGTATTTCTGGCGTCATTTGTGAAAGATTGATATTTTTTAAACATGATCTAAATGGATGTTTTCGAGGAAGTTTAAAAATTTCTCCATTGTTCTAATTATAGAAACTGTTTTTTACCATCTTTTTCCAGAACTGAAGCAGCAAATGTTGAGAAATTATGCACTCGCTTTCTGAAAGCTGGAATAAAACCCGAACAAATTGGTATAATCACACCTTATGAAGGACAAAGAGCATATATTGTGCAATTCATGCAAACACAGGGTGCTTTGCATAGTAAATTATATCTCGAAATGGAAGTTGCTAATGTGGATGCTTTTCAGGTATTCTTTTATGAAGTTTTTTTCTATCCTGTATTATTTTTATCATCAGTAAGCCCTTAGTGATGTTAAGAATAATGAAGCAATTCTAATTACTAAACTTTACTTTATTCATTTTTGCAATAAAATATTGTGAGTTATTCAGAATTTTCGTAGCTTTAGCAACGAATGGGATACTTAACTGATACTTCAATTTCTCATACTGTATAACTGGGAATTTTCTAACATCCGGTGCAGTTTTACAAATGTTAACAATAATAATTGTATATTGACTGTTGCCCATGGAACTGTTCTGCATAATCCGTTCACCAACCAGGCTTTTGATAATTTAAAGATAATCATTAGCTATTAGAAAAAACAGTAAAATTGAATAGCTAAAATATCTAATACTCAGTTTCTTTAATCAATGTACTTGAATGCTACCAAGATGCAACGGTACATCAGGACCGATTCAAAATCGTATCAAAAAAAAAAAAAAAAAGAAAACAAATAAAATAATTGAACCCCAGTATAGACACAGGCATATTTTTTAAACTATATATTATAAACTTTTTCAAAAAAAAATCCTGTTTGCATAAATATTAAGAATAAAATGTTTAGTTTTTTTTTTTTTTTTTTTTTTTTTTTAAAGATTTCTAAAAATTGTTGGTTATATGTATGAGGTTCTTAATTGATTGTGTGGGGTTTTTTGGTTAATTGTTATGTTTTTTTTAAAAAAAAAATCCAATAATAAATAGTTCTATTGTGTTTTTAATATTCGTTGAACTTTGGCTGTTTTAGAATTTCTAAAGGATTAAAATGCAAATTTCAGGGACGCGAAAAAGATATCATAATAGTGACATGTGTTCGATCTAATGATCACCAAGGCATTGGTTTCCTGAATGATTCCAGACGTCTGAATGTTGCACTTACGCGCGCCAAATTTGGCATTATCATAATAGGCAATGCAAAAGTATTATCGAGACATCCGCTTTGGAATTATTTGCTATCAATGTTCAAAGAAAAGGGTTGTCTTGTTGAAGGCCCGTTGAATAATTTGAAACCGTCACCAATTACACTTTCTAAACCTCGTCGTGTTCCGAATGTTATGAATGTAAGCTGTTTGAGATTTAAATAAAACATTGAAAAATTCAAATTTTTAAGCAGAATATAGGTGGTTTCGTATCATGAACATGAGTTTTTGCTTTTGAGAAGTATGCAAATTTATTTTTTTAAAAAAGTAAATGTCAACTGCATAATTCAGTATGCGCATATAAATTATTAATATGCATAATTTATCTTTAATTTCAACAATCTAATTAAAGAAAACCAATGTTTATAGATGAATCGTTTCATTCCACGTGGAGCAATTTTGCCGAAAAATATACGGGGTAATGCATTTGGTACTCGTAGTCGAGATCTGCGGTCAATACAGGATCCATTTGCAACTATTACTCATAGTCAGTTGCGACCTCAGAATGGAATCAATATTCCGGTACCAATACAGATGTTTGTTCAACCGCCACCTCATTATTATCAGCCGCCATCTCATCCACATCACGGTGATTTAAATTCTGCTGCTGGTAATACGGCACAAAATCGTAAACAATTGGAAACAATGAATATGTTTAGTTCGCAACAGTCCCAAGATCCTATTTATATGCAACAAATCGGCGAAATATCGAGTAAGTCGTAATTTTATTTGCAAATTATTTCTAAAAGTTATTTTCTGATATTCCAAAAAAAAAAAAAAAAATGATTAATTTAAGTTTTTCTCCGAAAATATATTTTTCAGGTATATCACAGGATATATCGGACTGGACACAATCGCAAACGCAGCATGGTGCTTCTCAAGGAGGTATTCCATACAACCAGGTAAGTATTCTCTGCAGTGTTTGTTTTTTGTATGAATTATTAATGAAGTGGCTTTGATAGTGATAATTTTCCTGTTGTCCAAAGATATTCTTAATCTAGAAATTATATGAATAAAAGATAGTCTTTCCCCTACGTATAGTTCATCCAATTTTAGAGTGAATTTAAGAATTAATTGGCGATTTGTGGTTCCATAATGCATGTTCAGAGATACTTGGGAATTAATCTAAATTTCATAACGATGTAGCGCATCTTACAAAAAAAAAAGAAAAAGAAAACAAAGTACATTTGCGACTCACAATCTTTAATGAACTAAAAGATTTAATATTTCGATTAGTCATTATCCTTATTGTTTTTTCTTATTTTTTGGCTTCGAAGCGATTTTTTCAGGATCAATTATTGGTCAGTCAAATGGAATCACTTTTTCTGTCACAAGATGCAAATGCAGAAAATTATAATTTCGGTGATGCAAGCCAATATTAATCAAAAATAGCAGCATATGATTATCTGCGCTGGAGCACTAAAATGCTGACTTCCTGGATAAGCAACCGGTAAAACAAAAAACCACAGCCCAATAGTTGGGTTAAAATCCATCAAGGCAGTATTTCGGTTATTCACTACTAATATCAGTCATTCGAGAAGAGATTATGGAATGAATTGTTTGAAGTTGAAAGTGCAAATTTCTTTTTCATCGTTGAAAATTTTTGTATGAGTCAATTATGTGAAGGATATGCTTTTCTCAGTAACGATACTTTTTTGCTGAAATATTTTTCGAGTAATCGTCAGTTATATGTAACCCGCCATTTATTCATTTCTTGGAGCTTATAGTAGAGTAATCTGCATTTATTATATTTGTCAGTTATGATAATTATGAGATTGATTCCTTAAAAGTAGTTTAGGTCCGAAGTTACTTCTGATTAATTGTAATGGAACTGGCCTAACATGATAAACAGTGGTCTTAACAAATCCTTGAAAGATGTTTGAATCATTTCGGTTCACAATATATAGGTAATTTTGGCAGGCAAAAAAAGTCTTTCAGTAGTCAGTCTCTATGTAACAAAACTATTCCTTGCATGCATTAAAACAGTTGTAGTATATTCCGAGGCATTTCCTTTCAGGGCAGTGATTTAGAAATATTTTTTTGAAATTTCAAGAGTTTAATGCGTATTGAAAATATTTTGAGAAAGCTCTCTTCATCACAGTTGATTACAGTAATATCGCTTCTTACTAGTAATTTATTATCCTGCTTCTATCTTTCATGTTTTCTATCTAGTTTAATTTCTTTAGGTAAAATTAATAGTTTTTTTGTGAAATTGAAGTTGGTATATTACCTTCAAAAAAATTTTGACTCATTTATCCTCTGTAAATTTTCCTTGAATATCTATAAAATCTAGAAATTAGCTTCATATTTTTGGCATAATCATTTTATTGCTATCCTCAATCTTTCCTCTCTGTTATTGACATCATGAATTTTCTGGAAAATTTTGTATTTTTCTTATGAATAAAATCGAATCGATATTTTTAAATATAGCATTTTGTATCATTATCTGTAATATATCTTAAATCCATGAAGGAAATGCTTTTTTCTTCGATAATTCGGAGGAGATACTCCTTTAGTTTTGAGTTTTAACTCGTTAAATGAGTACTAGAGCTTGTTGTTTGATTCCAAGGACATTGCTACATTTTATAAGATATGTCAAGTAAACCAATGCATGCTTTTTGGTTGGGAATAATATGTTATGTTGGAATTTGGTTGAGATTTCAAATTTTTATCGCAGCATAACTGTGGAATAAATTCTCCAATTGCTGTTTAGGTGTCTCTAAATATTCGGATTTTTTCCATCATGGCGATATTAGGCCAGAAAACATTGGATAATTTGTAGGAATCGAGACGAACGAATATGAGCATGAACATAACTAATTTTATATGCGACAAAAAGTTTCTTCAGTGCAACAATAGTAAAGAGAGAGATAAAAAAAATGCATAATTGGGTTGTATAGGTATTGAACAAACCGAATTTAGTATTGAGAATGATTCGCGGGATGATATTGAGAAATATTCTTGAAGAATTTAAGTAATTTTTAGGAAATAAGATTGTGTTCCAAAATGGTTAAGCGTGGTATTCGAAATCGAAAAAGGAATAGCAGTGCTGTAAAGAAAAAGGTTGAACTTTTGATTCATATGTAACTGCAGTTTTCTTTGTTCTGATAAGAAGTAATGTTATCCTCTATATGAAACGATAACCTATAGCTGAATCGATTGATATTGTTACGAACAGTTTCCGATATTATCGATCCATCTTGGTAATAAAAACTTTTATTTTTTGAATAAACTAGTGAGTATAATATTACTTTCTTCTTCAAACCCAAATGAGATCCAATGATGAATAATTTTGCAGGGTGAAACTCAGAATTACACTTTAGCAGAATTCGATAAAACAAATGAGAACTTCTGCTTATATTATAAAAGTCAGGGAATTGTTAAAGATGACGAATGGGATGCATTCATGGCAGCTTTAAAAGACGATTTACCAACATCGTTCCGTATTCAAGGAAGCAGCAAGTATTTTTTTTTCTATTTTTTTCTATCTTTTTTATTGCAAGTTTTCACGTTCCAACTATGTATTTCTATTGAACAACACATCAACAAGAGATCATTGAACTCTTTTAGGGCGCGCATATATATAAGTTTATTAGTTATCACATCAGCAATTCTTAATTTTTAATCGATCAGAAAAATATTTAGTGATATGATTATAGGAAAGGAAAGTATAATAATTTACTTGGTGCTGAAAACTTTAATACTAAAGATTTCTTTAGTTTCGCGGGTAACATGTAAAAACATCTATTTGAAATCTGCGGGATATATTTCTTTCCTTGATGAACCATTTTTATAATAGCATTTTGATGATAGCTCTTATTTTTGTTTTGTTAAAAAATTATTGCATGATAAATTGACACAGTTTACATTCCAACTTCTTGATTTTTGATGAGATATTAGTCAAGTTCTTATTTTTAGATAGAAGTGCATTGAAACTTTGTTCAGATAATTCGCATTTTTAGATCATATTAGCATTTTTTCTGCATACTTTCATATTTGAAATTGCTGAATCTTCTTCAGTTGATTTTAATTTTTTTTTTCTTTTTTAAAGTTAGATAGCAGTTATTTAAACGAATTTTAGTGAAGCTCAATCTCTGATCGAATTAATGAATGTTCGTTATTTCGAGCCCATGAAACACTGGGAAGATGGTGATACCTTTATGCCAAAACAGCTTCCCTGGTATCCATACGCTTTCCAAACTCCAATGTCACGTGCTACATTACGCAGTCGACCACTGCTGAAGAGCTTCCATAATTTTCTTATCACTGAGGCTGAACTGGTATGCATGCAATATATATATATATATATATATATATATTAAATTATAGTCTTTTGTTAAAATCATGTAAATTATAAAAAACAAAGGTGAATTATATAAGTTATTTATATATTTTCTTCTATTTATTTTTTCATTTCATATATATTTACATTTATATTTATTTATTTATTTTTTCATTTTCTGCTAAAAATTTCTCTCATTTCAGTATCATTAGATGTTATTGCAGTGCATATTAAATATTATTTTCCTGTATATTGAAATAAAATTCAGAAGCAGAAAATGTAGTATCATTATAATTTTTTGCTTAATATTAGTTCTAAAACATCTTTACTTCAAATGAGAGTAGTTCGAATGATGGGGCAAATTATAACAATAAAATGAATTTGAAAGCAAGTAGATCATCAGTCATCAAAGGCACTACTGTAAAGCGAATACAATACTATTTAATTGGAACTGAGCGTTATTTTGCTACGATCAGTTACAAACAGTATTTCAATTACTTTGTTATAATATCTTCGATGCTAAAAATTGAATTTAGTACTGTTATTGATTTCACTATATTCCAAGAGTAAAAAAATGCTGAGCAAAGAAATTTGTTGAAAGACTGGTAATTATTTTAGTAGTTTACCAAATAAACTCATAATTAACTTTAGACAATGAAAAAATGTTAAAATAAAGCGAACAAACACTCAGGTTTCAATCTTTATTTTATGCTGGGGAACAAATGATCCATTTTATGTTATCCATATATGCAATATTTAAAAATTTTACCAATTTTTTTTCATGTTTCTATAAATGGTTATAATATAAACATACTATAGAACTATGAATCTTAAAGCTATGAAATATGAAAAGCTGCAAGTTTTGAAATTACGAAATTGTAAATACCTCATTTATAATTTACAATTTTGTATTTGAATATTTATGGTTTCTAAAATCATGGTCTTATTTATTCGCAATTGTGCAAGGATTTATGCCTAATGAAATTGTTATATGGATATTTATTTAAAGTTTTTAGTACTAAAAATTTTACTACATTAGGCAGTTTTACTCTACTGCATCCAAATATCACAAAATTAACATCAAATTAGTGCTTTAAAATCTTCCAGAATATATTTCTAGGGTAACATTAGCCGACAAGAAGCAGTTAGTATGATTCCTCCACTTTTGCTTGACATAAAACCACATCACAAAGTTCTCGATGTTTGTGCTGCACCTGGAAGTAAAACTATGCAGATTATAGAAATGATGCATTGCGATGAAAAAACACCTGGTAATTTTAAAGTTTAAATCCAGAAAATTTCATTGATGTCGAGAGGTATATATCTGCAAACAGTCCTGTTACATTTTTATTTTCAGGTTGCGAATTTGACAGCATAATTGATTTTTACAGATTTTTCTTTTTTGATGCAATTTTCTTCAATTAAATATTTTATTTTTTGTTACAGGTATAAAAAGAAATCTACGCTATGAATTTGCAGTATAATGTTTTTTTTAGAAGGTCTTATTTTGGCAAATGATGTTGATAACTCACGTTGTTATTTGCTGGTCCGTCAAGCTTTGAAAAGAATGCCATCGTCAAATTGTATTGTAATCAATGAAGATGCTGCATTTTTGCCGAATTTATCAATAGATAAAGTAAATTTCCATCTTTGCAAATATTTATTTTATTACAAATATAATTGAAATTTTCTTATATCTTTAAATTTGTTGAAAAATTCGAAAATCTATGGATGTGGTTTGTGTTTGAACTTTCTAATCTCAATGTTTTAGTGTTCAAAAAAATATTTTCGTCTTAATTTTTGATTTTGAGAAAAGATTTCCAGGACAATTCAGAACCGTTGTTGTTTGATAGAGTACTTTGTGATGTAATTTGTAGTGGTGATGGAACATTCCGGAAAAGTCCAGATATGTGGCAATCTTGGAATCCTGTCAAGGTTGATCTCTCTTTCATTATCCTCAAAGCTGATTTCGGCATCAAGCAGACTAAGAATTCATGTTTGAGAAGTTTTCAGGGTTTGGGTTTGCACAAACTGCAAGTTAACATTGCCCAACGTGCTGCGCAGCTGCTTGCGGTAGATGGTGAATTTTTCTCGATTTTCTTTATCATCTTTAAAATCATGATTTAGGGGCATATTTTAGTATTTTTGTAGCTTCTAAGCGACAGATTTTAATTTGGTTGGTATTATCAAAATATTTTACTCAAAATGTTCCGATGTTACATTTGTTCCGTTTTCAATACTTTGTCAGTGTTTGTAGCTCTCAAATTTGAAGTCAATTCTCAGCGAGAATAACGAACAATAAATTTGAAATTTTCTTTTGATTGCAGGTCTTATGATATATTCTACATGTTCTTTAAATCCTATAGAAAACGAAGCAGTTATTGCATCCATACTTCGTTTTGGCGCTGGTGCCCTAGAGCTTGTCGATGTTTCTCAGCAATTGCCTGAGCTGAAGCGAACATCAGGACTTTCGAAGTGGAGGGTAATTGAATCATGTTTCATTACTATATCTGATATATTTGATTGATGGCATGTAGTTTCTAAAATATGATTTTTGTTATTAACCATTAGCGAAAGAATGTTTTCAGGTATTTGATAAAACTATGCGTGAGTACGATGTTCTTGAAGATGTAATCACTGATCAAAGACGATATTTTACTTCATCTATGTTCCCTCCAAATGACGAAGAAATTCGAAAGTTTCATTTGGAACGCTGGTATCTCTCTTATATAAAAATATATTAAGACTGTAGATACAAAACCAACTCATCATAATTCTAGTCATTTAAGGTTTCTACCATTTATCCAGGATTGATAAGATTATAAAAATTATGTACCCATTATTTCATTATTTCTCATCCGTTCAGCTATATGTGACACTTTTGCCTACTACAGTAAAATTACAAACAATTTAATAGCACAATATCCGTTGCAGCGAAGCACAATTACAATAACTCCTAATTTACTCGACTGTGTGTGACATTTTTCCTAAATCGTGTCAACTTTTGTCGAAATTTTCCTAAATCATTCTTGTCGAAAACGGATAAATTTCTAAAATCAAGCAGTGGACTCTTTCTTGGTGAAAGAATAATTTTTTCGTATTTATATCTTCTCATTTCTAGATTCTGTTTTTCAGTTTCCGGATATTGCCACATATGCAAAATACTGGAGGGTTTTTTGTTGCAGTGTTAAGAAAATCAAAACCTCTCAGCCATTCAAAGATTGCTTTCAAGTGAATTTTTCATTTTTTAATAATATATTCTTGTTTAGGAGTTTGATTCGTGCATGGATATAAATCGTTCAAGAGAGTGAGTGTCTTGAATTTAATTTATTCAAATAGTGCATCTGAAAATTTCAATCCTGTTTTGCCAAAAAGTGGAATAATTATAGACCAATATAATATGGAAATTGTACGTAATCCATGAAAGAATTTATTGCTGATGAAGTTTTTGAATGCTTTTCAGCTTTTCATCAGTGAAAAGACGTCAAACATTCAAGGAAGATCCATTTGTCTTTCTTGAAAAGGACGATAATAGATGGAAAGATATCGCGTTAGTTCTGAACAACATATAATCCTGTTAATATCCGAATTTGCTGTTTCTATTTTCCTAAATTTGCTTGTTAGACATGGAATTTAAAACTGGACATTAAATATTAAGATGTGTTTGTAAGCAGGAAAAAAAATACCCAATTTGTTAATTTGGAAAATTTTCCAGTAATCATTATGGAGTATCAGAAATATTTCCATATCAGAATCTTTTGGGTCGTACAACTGAAGCAGATAAAAAACGAACTTTGTATTTCGTGAATAATGCAGTTAAGCAATTCCTGCTCTGTAATGCAGATAAGGTGACTTTTTGATTTCTGGGTTTGTTTTCATTTCTGCAGTAAATTTTAATCCTCAGTCTTTTATTTCCCATCTCGAATTCCAAAAACCGCCCTTAATTGTCAACAAAATTCAAGCTTATTCATATGTTTTAAAAATTTGATGTTCGAGGTGAATTTTCAGTTTCAGAGATTTGATTCGGTATTATTTTGTTATGAATATAATGATAGACTAATAGATTTCAGGTAAAAGTGATCAATGCAGGGATTCGTATGTTTGGGCGAGTTGAAAATAAATATAATTTATGTCGATTTCGATTATTGCAAGATGTTAGCTTTTTATAAAACTGTAATGTCTTTTCAGTTCCTACATATATTGTATTAGGAAGATAAATTTTTTTTCTGGTGAGATAATAACAAGAATAATTGAGTTTTCTAGGGTGTCAGAACAATTTTGCCATTTCTGGGGAAAAGGACTGTTGAAATTAGCGTAGAAGATATGTGCAAAATTCTAAAAACTGAAAATGGAAACGGGAATTGTCCTAGAGATGAACTGGCATGTGATGAAAAACTCCGCAACATTTCATCTGGAAGTGTTGTGCTTGTCTCAGAATTTAATGGGTATTTTTTGTTGTTGATTTTTTTAGTTTATTGTTTCATCTGAACTGAAATAATATAATATACGATAGTTTGAATGCTATAAAATTTCTACCAATATATTTAATATTCTGAAGTTTCTAAATTTTAGAAAAGATTTTCTCTTCTTTAAACCATTTGAATTCATTTGCCAAGTTTCTTAGCCTTCTTTTAAAGCTTGCAATCAATATTTTCTAGTTTGAAACAAGTTATTTGTGCTTGGATGGGGGCCAGGAGTCTTGCGCCATACATTAGCAAAGAAGGAAAGATTCATGCATTGCGTATGCTCAATTGCGACACCTCTAGTTTTGGTTAATTTTTTCTTTCGTCTTTTTTCTTATTTTTTTCCATTGAAATAAACAGTGATTATATTAACATCATTATTATCAAGAAATAAACGTGATAAAGCATTAACTGAAATTTAAAAAATTTTTTTAAAGAAAGAATTATGTGGACTAAACGACAGTCAAAAGCAGTTTACGATAGAGAGGAAGCCAAAAAGCGTAGAATTTTGGAAAAATCGGATCAATTGGAAGAAGAAAAAATATTAAACAATGGTTATTCAGAAATAATAGGTAAAAACAGAAAAGAAGATGAATCAGTCGATAGTCAGTTCAACAAGATTGAGGATAAAGTGTAAAGTATTCAAGAAGTTGATAAATTGTTAATTCATTAGAAAACTTCTTCCTTTGTCTATTTTTTCATTATAAGTTACGAGAAATTCACATGTCCTCCCAATTTTTGGTATCGAAAAAAGTTGTGCAAGAATGTTGTGAATGCTTCTTCCGCATATTTGTTGTTGTTTACATTGATTAATTTCTGTTTAATCTGCATGTGTTGAATAATTGATATGTTAAAATAAAGATATAATGACATTATACACTTAAAAAACTGTCTGGTTTAATTCTTAATATTTCATTATTGTTGACTTTTTCAAAGTGATAGCCTGTTAATATCCTTTAACAAAGTGGTAGCTATATTAATATTCTTTAATTAAAGATATGGAAAGATGTTAACGATTTCGTTGATATCTTTTCATGCCTTCTTTAATTATGCTTTTATTTCAGTTTATTTTAGTGCAGAGGATAATTTGATTGTCTTTCAAATGACTAATACTTAAGATAACAGTTTTAATTTTTGGTGTTAAATTCCAGATGAAACGATCAGCACCTACAGATGAATTGTTCAAGAAGTTGACTTTTGGGATTAGGAGGAGTCAACTACAGCAACGAAAGAAAAAAAGTTGGTACAGCCTCTAATTGATTTTGATTAGATTCATGATTGTATAGGCGTTAAGAAAATGGTTGTAGTTTCTTCAGTATCAGTGCATCTTGTATATTGGAAATCTTTCAATTCTAAATGTATTTCATTTACTCGTTATTGAGTCATTGATTTGGATTGAAATGCTAGAGATGGAGTTGGAAGCTGACTGGGAAGGAGCTGCCGATTTAAAATTACTATAAGTTATTGGTATAAATTTCAGCTCACGGTTTATTGCATGTACGGATGCTGCCAAATGGTTGTAAAGAAGAATATGAAGAAAATAAAGAAAGAAGCAATGAGGCAAGCAGTAGTTTAGTAACATCTGAAAAAGGTTACTAATCTTCTTATATAAAAAAAAATTTTTCAGTACAAATGTGCACAGTTCAAATATATAATTGTATGTCGAATTATTTTCAAAATTGCCAAGTCTAAGGGTCACAAAAATATTCACTGATTGTTATTTTAAATTTAGAATTATGTCACAAGTATGACAAATAAAAAAAAGTACATATATTTATATAGAAACACGTGCTTCAAAAATTTCAAATCAATCGGTGAAGAACTTCCGACAGCATGTGGAAACGAACAACCAACATTTACATTTTTATTTATATAAATAGAAGATAGATCACCGAATTTTTGTTTCCAATTCCCTAAGTTTATTTACTTTTGAAACGTACAAGATTGATTTTAGTAGTTTTAGTTTGAAAACAGTAATGCTTTCGAAATTTTTACTTGACATAGACAAAAATGAAATTGAAAACTGTCGAAAACAGTCTTTGGAAAGTATAAATCCATTTCATTTGTGTTTTGTTATGAAAATTATTTGCTGTTTTTCTAATCTCCCATTCACATTCATGTTGCATATTAATACCATATATAAGTGATATGATTTGTATTTGCACTGCTTCAATTTCTCTATTTAGAACCTGAAATCCTTGGAGGACTTGAAAATGTTTCAAAAAAAAAGAAAAAAGGCAGAAGTTTGGCTATGAAGAGAGAACAGGTGCAGATATTATTTGTTTTTTTCTGATAATTTTCAGTAGACCGAAATTTGATGCTGTTGTAATTTCAAATTATCTATGTTTAGATCGCCCATCTTCGCAAATTAAATCGCATCTTTGTTTGGGGCGATAATATTCCTGATCCTCTGATACATTTTATTGAAATTGACGGATTACCGCAGGAACTTGTCAAGAATTTAGGAGAATTTGGTATCACGGAACCAACTCCGATCCAGATGCAAGCCATTCCAATAATGATGCAGAAAAGAGACTTATTATGTAGTGCTCCAACAGGCTTGTTTTTTTTTTTCAAGAATTTTTTTCATGTGATCTTTTTTTTTCCTTTGTTTCTTAAAAATTAATTTTCCGTCTTTAATTTTCTCAGAATCTGCCTGTTTTCTTTTTGTATGCAATTTCCGATCAGAAAATGAATTCCAATACACGAGGCCGTTTTTTTCAGGCTCTGGAAAGACACTAGCTTTTGCTCTGCCGATCATTTTTGATGTCATATGTCGCAAAAATCGTACTGCGGAAGGCCAACAGTCTGTCTTGAATGCTGCAGTACTTGAGCCAACTTATGAACTTGCTAAACAGGTCATTTAAATACAAATGTTCTTTTACATTGAATAATAACTTTTGTTCTAAAAATCAATTTTCAGACATATGTCCAGTTCCTGAAATTTTCTCAGAATCTGCCTGTTTCTTCGTCTTTTCTGGAGGGAGACGAAATCCCTTCAAATGGTGTGTTGAGTCTATCTGTCTTTAAATTCTCAAGTTTCGAATTATCTTCAAGATTTTTTGTATCATTTTGACCTCAAAACAATACTGTTTGTTTTTTTTTTCCATTAATTCTATTATGATAGCTGCCTGAAGAAGACTGTGTTGATAGTCAGTCATCTGAAATTACTTACCAACAGATTTTTTAAAAAGATAGAATTTCATATATATGTAAATTATTTGCAAGTTTCTATTTAATGGAGATTAATTCTCACATAAAATTATTTAAAATTAGTTTCTTTGTTCCAACTAATTTTTTTAACTGTTATAGCAGACGTCATTGTTTCAACACCGAATAAATTAGTTTATGCTTTGAAGAAAAATAAGAAAATATTGGATGAACTGAATTGGCTTGTTATTGATGAAAGTGATAGACTTTTTGATACTACAGAAGGAGATAACAGGTGTTTCAGGAATCAGGTAAAGATAACTGCTTTCTATTTCAAAGATAATTCTCCATTTAGAAAATTATCAGAACATTAACTGATTGCTTGATGTCATACAATATATAAATTGTTTGCAGCTTGCAAAGATATATCAAGCGTGCAATGGAAATTTTGTGCGTCGTGCCTTTTTCAGTGCAACATTTTCATATGAAGTTGAAGATTGGTGCAAAAGGAATCTTTACGATGTGGCTATGGTTTGTATTGGCACGCGGTGAGAATATTTTTCATTTTGTTACAGTTTCTGCAGCTCTTCATTAAAATTTAATAAATCATTTTGTCTAAGTTTTTAGAATTTTTGAAGTTTACATGACTTGAAATATTTCAAGTCTTCTTGAATTATAGAGCTGTTTCAAATTTGATTTTTGGATGATATTTGACATTGTTATTATTATTAAAGGAACTATTTCATCTTATTGGTGGGACCATAAATGAAGATTAACTGTTATAAAATTCACAATAAAATGGTTTTAGAAATTCAGCAGTTAATAGTGTGAAACAAGAATTGATTTTTGCTGGATCGGAGCACGGAAAAATTATAGGTCTAAAAGCATTATTTCAAAACAATTTTGAACCTCCAGCACTCATTTTTGTTCAGGTTTTTTGATTTTCAGTATCTGTATTTTCGAAAATATGTCTTTTGAATTGATGATGATGTCTCATCTAAATTATTCGCATTATTGATCGTATCTTAAGGCAAATAGGATTTAATTTTTTGACCAGTTAGGCTTTAAAATCTTGAACATGTTAGACACAGTATATCTGTTTCTCACAGTTTTTTTTTCTACGATAATAAGATTTTTTGACAGAGTAAATTGCGAGCACGACAGCTAGTATCAATAATAGAATCACTTCAACCACCAATACCAGTAAAAATGATTTCAAGTGAAAAAACGGAAACTGAGGTTTGTGATGTTTCCGGCTTCAAATTTTGCTATCGAAATGACTTTGTGACTGCTTATCGGTTGCCGATTATTATAATATTTCACTGGAAAAAGTCTTCAAATTTGCATAATTGGTGTGCTCTTGTAGCGTGAATCTGCAATTGCCGAATTTCGCAGTGGAGAAGTTTGGGTTTTAGTTTGTACGGATTTGATGGGTCGTGGATTGGATTTGAGTGGAGTTAATCTGGTGATCAATTTCGATCTTCCAACTTCAATTATCAGCTATATTCATCGAATTGGTAATATTTTTGCAAAAGTAAAGGATAACATAAAAATTCACTGTTCAATAAATATGATCATCTTTGAATAGCAATCCTTATTTAGTTTTCAATTTTAAATTGGTCAAATTCATTCTTCTAAAGCACTTTAGAAATTTGTACCATTTTTTAAAAAGATATCCAGCTTCTAAAGGAGTCTTGATTTCAGCAATATAATTTTCAGTAATCTAGTAATCCATTAAGTTTTGATGAATAGGTCGTACGGGACGAGCTGGACGACAAGGACATGCAGTTACATATTTTACCGAAAATGATTTGAACTTTATCCGTCCAATAGCAACAGTCATCAAGCAAGCGGGTTTTGAAGTTCCAGAATATACTTTAAGGATGCGAAAGCCAACAAAGTAATTTTGCACATACATATCTCTTACTTTTATAAATGGCATAAGAAATGTAACACTATCATTACTTATTCCATCATTTCAATTTCATGTTACTGTCATTTGCAGGAAAGAGAAAAAAAAATTATTAAGACATGCCCCTAATCGAAAAAATATTGGATCTTTAAAGCAAGCTGATAAAAAAAGAAAAAAAGGCGAGAAAAAGGCAAGACGAGAGAAAAAAGTGATTTGAGTTGCATTGAGATTGATATTTGGTTCATTTTCTTGTTTTTGTTATTTTATTTGTTAAAATTGAAATCATTTCATTCCATTATGTGTTTAAGTGGAATAAATTCAAAACATTATTGACTTGTTTTGTTTTACTGCATAAATATTTAATGTTTATTTATTTCATAATGAATTATATAGTGATTCAGAACAGTAATTCACTATTTATATTAGTGGATTTAATTATAAAAATATTTTTAATGTTCAAAAATTTTCTTCGGAACGATTTAGAACAAATCAATGTCATAGTCTCATTAAGATGCTAACAAATGACTGTGAAATTAAAAAATGATTATTAGAAATAGTAGTGCTTGACATGAATTGCTTTTTTATGTTATCCTGGATATAGATAACGGTCAGCTTGTTCAGCGCTAAATATAGTTTGGGAATAGGAGTTAGCAAGTTTTAATCTAGAAAACCGAATCATTTTCTTATAAAATTTATTTGGACATGTCAAAACATAATAGGGATGTGTCTTACAGCTACTATTGGTGAGATTTCCCTATGTGTTGAATTTGGTTCTGTTTCGTTGTAGTTTTGATTTTATGCCATTCTATGTTTAATCTGAATCTAGACAAATTTGGTTTGTGTACTTCTTGTATATGAATATAATAAGAATCAAAGCAAAACTGCTTTTATGTACTGATTTTCGAAAAAGCTTTCACTACTGGATCAGTTTCCGCAGGTCATCTTTTATGGATAAGAATTTTGAAACTCTTAGATTTTCTGTCTCTTCGATCTTACCGATGTCGCATCTCGTGATCTTGCTATAAATTAAAATGAACAATAAATTGCATTTCACTGAAATTTTCGCACAGTTTTTGTTAGGATTTTTAGAATTATTTGAAGGAATTCAAGATCATGCAATAAGAAACAACAATTTGGCGTTGAAATTAGTGCTTAATAGTCCTGAATTTGATCAGTCCTTTTACTCCGAAATAAAATTTTTGATATATAATTACGGTTTCATGTCATATTATGATTAAAATTAATAGAAAAAAGTGCTTTCTCAACTTAATGCTTTCTAGATAATAATAGTTCGAAGAATTGATACTCGATAGATTTTTTTTGGTCTAGTTTTGCATCTGAGTGCTTGCTTGATTTTTCATTATGCAAATATTCGTTATTTTCCTTGAGATATTTTTAGTCCTCTAATTTGAGACTTTGGCAATTCACGATCTACTTTCACTGGTTCCTTCTTTCGCTAGAACGATAAGTCTGTTGAACATAAAATTCTTTCGTTATCCGCAGTTTTCAGCAATTTTTTCTTAAATTAGCGGCATCTTTCTGACACTGATCATTTCTATATTGCTTCATCATGTATATATGTGTGTTTTTTTAATATATTTTAAAATTTATTAAGAATCTCAGAGCTATAAGCTGCAAATGGGAAGGAACGATTGTATAGAGATTTTCAAGGTAGTGGATGCAAAATAACAATTAATGGATGTGAAGATTGAAGAGAAGATATGACAAGACAATTTGCTACTGCATAATACTGCAAAATATTCATAAATTTATATTGCAGTCTGCAGTGTATCTCCAACTCATTGTCTCTCTGATGTAGATATTCGAGAAATCCTCTTTCCATCAGATAACAAGGAATTGCCCAATAATAATTGAATTGAAATTACGCTAAATTAACTACATCCTATTCTTCAGTTACAGATAGAGAATGTCGATTAAACTGAATTCGTCAGACTTAACAAATAGACAAATACGATGCTTCACAACAACGAGCCGATATATGAAGAATAAAATCAAAGTGGCGAATCCAGTTGTGGATTTGGATGGTGATGAGATGACAAGAGTAATTTGGAAAGAAATTAAGGAAAAGGTAATCACAGACTTTCAGGTTATTCGAAATGCTTCAGAACAGAATAGGATATTTCTGGGTTAGGTGAAAGCAGAACTTCTTAATTCAATTTTTCTAGTTACTTCTAGATTTGTTCGATTCAGTTTTTTATAAATATCAGCTTTTTATAAGTATTGCTGTTTATAAACATTGGCTTTTTATAAATATTGGCTAATTTTTATACCTATCAACGAAAAATAAGCGAAAAATTTCTAATGGATGCTTTTGTTAAGAGGGAGCGAATATTTATAAAAAAGCCAATATTTATAATTTAAATTCTTTTTATAAATAAATATTGGTTTCTATAAATATTGACTAATTAAAAAATGTTAGAATGATTCAAGATTTTCTCATTTCTTAGTTAATAATGCCGTACTTGGACATCGATATAAAATACTATGATCTTGGTTTGCCAAATCGCGACAAGACCGATGACAAAGTAACGCTGGAAGCCGCCGAAGCAATTAAGAAATATAATGTTGGAATCAAGTGTGCAACAATTACACCTGATGAAGCTAGGTAGCAGTCTTTATAGCAATATCTGTTAGGAAGCATATTTAAATATATCTTCATCTCATTAAAAATTGAGTTGCATATACACGTGAATGTATTAATGAATGTACTTCCCGTTTCTGTATATTTTTCGTAATTGATCAATGCATTTTCTATAATTAGTATTGAACAAAACTAAAATTCATTAAATGAAATATTTTTATAGGGTTAAAGAGTTTAATTTAAAGAAGATGTGGCCAAGTCCAAATGGTACATTACGAAATATTCTCGGCGGAACTGTTTTTCGTGAACCAATTTTATGTAAAAATATACCAAGACTTGTTCCTGGCTGGAAAGAATCCATAATCATTGGACGACACGCATTTGGTGATCAGGTAGAACCATAATTTGTTCCGCTAAAATATGTTTTGAAGGGAACTGGATCAACTCGTAATGGGAGTTTTTTCTGTAAAATTGAAATGAAGCACGCAATGGACAACGTTCATTTGCGAAAAGAACATTGAAAAATATATTCTGCTAGCTGGGAAAAACATTTATTTGACAGTTGTTTTGTATCCATACTTTTATTGAATTCATAAACATCAGTATTTCTTATATATTGACATTCTGCAGTATAAAGCGGTGGATATTACTGTTGAAAAGGGTACGAAATTTCAACTTTGTGAAGTTATTAATGGAAACGAAAAGCGACACGATGTATTCACATTCAATAAAAGTGGTGGTGTTATCATGGGAATGTATAACACGGATGAGGTTTCTTTTAAAAATCTCTGATGATGAAACATTATGAAAAATATTTCAAAAGTTCTGCTTTAAGACCTAATGAGAAAAGAGTTGAAAAACATTTGTTCTGTCAGATGACGAATTGATGACTTGAAATCAAATAGGGACACTTAAGAAAAGAAAGGACGTATTTTTGATCAGGAAGTCTCAATTTGGTTTTTTTTTGGAAATTTCTGGAGCATTTATTTCGAAAAGTTATTGTTGGTGAAAGATTTATGGCTTTATTTAATGATGATGGATCATAGATTGAAACAATCTAGTATTTATTTATATCAGCTACACTAATATTTCAGAGCATCACGGATTTTGCGCATTCCTGTTTCCAGTATGCTTTATCGAAGAAACGTCCACTTTATTTCAGTACGAAGAATACAATATTGAAAAGATATGACGGGCGTTTCAAAGATATTTTTGAGGATGTTTATCTTAAGTATGTCCATCTTACTTTATATTGCTATACTGTATGAAAGAATCTGAAATTGTTATTTATTTGAATGCTTCAGGAACTACGAAAATGATTTCAAGAAACTAAATATTTGGTATGAACATCGATTAATCGATGATATGGTTGCTCAGGTTTCTTCGAAATTATCTTGAATTTTGAAATTTCTTTTAAATATTAATTTAAACAAAGAAGATTCAATTCCGAAGTGAATCGCTATTTTAGGTACTAAAAAGTGCTGGTGGCTTTGTATGGGCATGTAAGAATTATGATGGTGATGTACAGTCAGATATCATTGCTCAAGGTTAGAGAGCAATTTGAAAATTAATTTTATAAAGATTTCTTGGACGGTTGTAATTACAAAACTTTCAAAACTTTCAAGTTTCAATCTTGTGAATCCGTCATCGCTCAGGATATGGGTCGCTAGGCTTAATGACTTCAGTATTGATGAGTCCAGATGGTAAAACAATAGAAGCAGAGGCAGCGCATGGTACAGTAACACGGCATTATCAAGAATACAAAAAAGTAATTATTACTTCTTATATATTATAGGCATAACATTTAAGGATAATAGCACTATTTTTTTCTATTTTATTGCAGTAATATAGTAGTAATGTTTAGGATTTTTAATAAAATTTCGCGACTGCTTTTATAATAGTGGTTATTTTGAAAAGAACTCATTTCAAGACTGATTATATACAAGACACTTGCTGATTAAACTTTTAAAGGGTAAGACGACATCAACGAATCCAGTTGCATCCATTTTTGCTTGGACAAAAGGATTAGATCATCGTGGTAAACTGGATAACAATGCTGAACTTCGGAAGTGAGTCATTTGTAGTATTATACTTAATGTAAAACAGAGTGTGTAAACAATTGAATTGAAAGAGTGATGAAAAGTAACAATCAAGATGTGACAGATTAGAAGAGCTAATTTATTTATACCGACTATCACGGAATTATAAAAAAACTAGAATAAGCGGAGAAATAGATTAGTGTAATGAGTGTGTGATAACATCTCACTAATAGACGAAGAAATACTTTTGAAATATAGATTATGACAATAGGAAATAAATTTCTATCTGAGGTCGAAATTCTACCATAGGTTTGCACATATGCTAGAAAAAGCATGCATTACAACAATCGAAGAAGGAAAGATGACAAAAGATTTGGCAATTTGTATATATGGAAAAGAAAATGCAACAGAAGCCACATATCTGAATACACAAGATTTTCTGCATGCTGTCGATAACAAACTGCAATCTCTAACTGAATAAAGATTGCATTTCATCTAGTGATAAAATTTAACAAATTGATTGGATACTTTCAGAAAAGACAAAAACTAAGTTGAGAACGTTCACAAAAAAGTATTTTCTTAGCAAGACTGAAGTATCTCGAATGCATTGTTCGCTATGTTTACATTTTTTTGATATGCTATATAAAAATGCTATTAGCAAGGTTTTGATATACATAATATCGGCGCATTCGATATATGAAGCCCATTCATTTCTAAGCAGATTTGAATATACAACCAGCTAAACATTTTGTTGCTACAATTCCATTTGTAGCGCGGTTTTTTGACTCATTAATAGGCGTCGAGGGTGTCATATTTCACATTCCGAAAAAGTATTTGATTGTTAACCATAGTGACATATAACAGTTTCAAATAATAAAGTAAATATATTTACTTTTCCGTATCTTCATTTTTAATGCAGTTAAGTTTCAAGTGTAATTTGAATAGTTCCCCAAGCAACTTTTGCATTCAGATCAATCTTGAACACAAAGTTATTGTTTGCGTGTAATGCAACTTCTTCTGGATTTTAGAACTAGACTTAAAGTCAAAATTAAAGTGCGTAAAGCCGAAAGAAGCAAGTAAATTAAAGAAAAGGGTTACCAGAAATTCCGGCCAAAAAGAAATTTTGCTATTTGACAATGACTTGTCATACATTTTCCCTTTTCAGTAGAACATCACAGTATAATGCTTTCTCTTCCAAAAAAGAAATTATACTTTTGGCACTGTGGAATGCTTTTGCTCAGTTCCAATATTTCAAAATCATCTGTCCAAAAAAAGATTTTCGGAATCTGTTTCTCGAAAAAATCTCATGCTTTCATTCTCCCACCTCGTTCAGATTTTCTTGGCGAATCATAAGAATCAGAAGCGAAAATGGTCATCATAAATATTCAACATCCAAAAAAATACACTAGAGAGAATCTTCTCTATCAAAAAAATCAGCGATTGCATTAACTCCCTGTAAAAAGTAGGAACTGGATAAAATGGATCGAATAGGAAATTCAAAAGCAGTTCAAATTGTTTTTGAATTATTCAGTTTTGTAATTCCTATTTTCGCAGAGAATTAATGGAATATTAAATTAATGAAAAACTAAAAAACAAATTTAAGTAGCAAAATAATCACACTCGTTGCAATCAGTTTAGAAACTGACAAAATCATCGAAAGTTTGGCAACTTGTTCTCTCACGAGAGACACTCCAAAGCGCATTACGTATAGTTACATCACGGACCATAGATATATAGAATCGAATGTCTGAATATCGTAGTAAATAATCTCTGTGATCGCTAGGATGTCCTAACAAAAATTTATATTTAAATTCTATGAGCTCTCGTTATCCAAATAAAACCGTCATAGAACATGTTATCCGGCTCCTTTATTTTTTCCGTAAATCGCGGTATTAAATTGGAAAGAAAGTTCCATTCTAATTTTGTTCTCTACATTTAATCTCAAAATCACTTTTCATGCCTTCAAATTAGTTGTTGTTACTTTCCATTTTGAAACGCTTTTTCGCTCTCTTTCATCTCTGCATTTTATAACTGACACTAACAATATCTTGCTGAATATTAATACAGATTATTTTTCAAAAAAAAAAAAAAAAAAATTCAAATTATTTGCAATTTTTTTATTGGCAATAAACCTTCGCCTAAATTAAATATCGTTCTCTGACCTTCTTGAATAGCTCACAAATTAAAATGTATGAAATCAGGATCTTGCGTAATGAAACTAGAGTAGTTTGACATCTACTAAAATTAAGCAGAATATGTTTTTTCCAACTAAAAAATCGACCAATTTTACTACTCATTCAAACAATGATTGAAATTGACTAAGAAAAAACGATCAAGCGGGTCAAATTAATAATTTAATGCTAATTAATTCAAATTTTCAGTTGGCAACTAATAATCAACAATTTAACCATAATTTCAATTTTGCAACCTTAGTTACCGATTTAACAAATTTAAAACTTTCTTCAATTAAATCTAGATCGAGTGGAGAATGAAAAATTCGTAAATTTGCCATTCTGCCGTTCTGCTTATCCTAAATCCTTATCAAAACTGTTAAAAACACAAAATACAACAAATTAAATTAAAAAGTAATAACAAATGAGTAAACATAAAGTCCAGCAAATACAGACAACAATTAAGTAAAAATTATGATAGCTTTCTTGTCTCTAAAAAACCAAAAAGATGCTTCAACTTACTCACACTCCAGTCATTACAAAGCGAAAGCAGCGTTCTCAAAAAAATAGTTCCTTAATGACATAGGATATGATTTATCTATATTGACAACCAATAATTACTAGGAAAATCTAGGCAAAGAGGTATATTTTTAGCAACTAGCTTTCGATTGAATAGGTTGTACGGAAATTTCCATGGCAGCCTGTTTATTTGAAAACGGTGATTCCGCTATAGGAATGCATGATGAACGAGTGAAACCGTTTACGGATGGCATTGGATCCATAAATTGCTGGGATTTTAGCACACATCCAAAACGAACTCGAGCTGAATCCGACCAAAGGTTATCTGCCTGTACTAATACTTTGCAAAGAAGTCGATAAGTCTGTGCAGCAATCTCTTTGAAATCACTTTCCCGTGGGCAAAATAGGGTCGAACTTCGATCCGGATAATCTGCCTGCAAATTTTGACTTTTAATATCACTATTACACAAACCTCTCAAAGTATCGTGAATAATTTCTGAGTTCGTGAGCGATGTCGTTCAGTAGTTAATACCGCCAGTGAATCCAATCGAGTCGAATTGAATTTTGTAGTGGAGTCGAAGTAGATTGAATTATAGAATTGAATTGTAGATTTCACACCGAATAATACGATTTTATTCTTGAGACCGGGAAGAAGAGACACTATACGATTTTATTTTGAAGATTAGGAAGAAAAGACATTTTACTTGATACAACCAAATTTTATCTTTTTAGATGGGAGTGGTTTAATTGTTAGAAACTCAAGTGAATGGGTATGTGTTAATCATGAGAAGCTGTTAAGGCCAAAAAAAAAAAAAAAAAACAATAAGTATGAGAGAAGCTAAATGATTTACAACACCAGTTACATTGTTTACAATGAGAATTGTATATTGGAAACAATGGAAACAATTGACAGTAAAATGTAATTCCTTTGTGATTGGAAACCAAAGAAAGGAATAAACATGAGATTCCTTTGTGATTAAAAACAAAGGAAGGAATACACATGAGAAAAGCTGAATGATTGACAACACTAGTTACATTGTTTACAATAAGAATTTAGCATTTGATAGGAGCTTCGCGATATCGAATCCGCGACACAAAGCACTTTTGTCTGAATCTCATTGTTCCCTCTTTTATTAGCAATGTCTTGCAATATTATAATTTGTGGACATGCAAAGAATTTGTTACGAAAATTGGAATTATTCCATCGAAATTACTACTCAAACTCGCCATAATATCATTATCCTTTCCTATGAATTTACTTGGGCAAATATGAACCAACCTTTATTCTGAATCGAGAAATGTCATTTTTATTAAAATTGTGCAACAGAATATTTATTGAGATTCCAAGTGGTAATCCAACAACGAAACGTATTGGTTCACTGGGAGTTTCTGATGGTTCCACAATCTAAAAAATAATTGATACAGAAAAAGAGGAGATTTAGAGACGAGAGGAAATTTCAATAGAAGCAGACAAAAAAATCAAGTATGAATTAAGTAAGAATTATAGGAAGTGCTTAGAATCTTTATATTTACATAAAAATGATGAACTATTAAGCAATTATGCAAATAACAAAAGTTTATGCACCTGAGCCCACTTAATAGAAATGCTGCCAAGCGATGCAAATTTTTTCTGTAGCAGAACTGAGTGAGACTGGAACAAAGCAGTCAGGCTTGAACCGCTAATGAATTTCTTCGTTTGTGTAGCTACAAAAAGTCTTTCAATACCAATTAATACTTCAGCCATTGATTCACTTGGAGACACTGCCAATGACCGACATCGTCTTAAAATACATAAATTATAAAAAAATTGGAAAAAAAAATTTATTTGTAAATTATAATTATGACTTGACAACAGCCATATTTTTGCTTTGAGAATGATATATTCAGCAATAAGCGAGATTTTGAAAAAAAAGCGAAATAACAATAACTACGTGAAGATGAGAAAGAAATACTCTTTAAATCGAATCACTTCCGCTTCTATAAGCTGTGCTGCATTGGTGTAAGCTCCGGGCTTTATATCAAATAACGCTGCTAAGCGTAAAATTGAAAGCTGGAAATGAAATTCTTCAAGCGTTGCTAACATCACTTTATCCACAGATGAAAAGTCATTATCAACACGTTCCAAAAGTCTGAGACCCTGCAGAAAAAAAAAAAAACTGAAGCCAGCTTCGAACTTCTGATTAAAAAAGGAAGTGATGTTAGAAAAACTGAAATATTTACCTCATCAACAGCATTCAGTGCAGTTTGTAAATCACCATCATAAGAAAGAATTTTAACGCTGAGCTCGCATTGCATAAGGATTTTTAACAAGCAAGACAAAAACTGTGCTGTACCGGCTACTCCCTCATCTCCTTCACACAGTGAATTCATATCTCTGCAAAAATAAAAAAAAATTATTTTTAATATAATGAAAATTTTAATTTTGATTGTAATTATGGAGATATTCCTGACTGTTGATTTGAAATCGTTTTTTTTTTTTTTTTTTTTTTTTTTTTTTTTTTTTTTTTTTTGAAAGAAATATGAAAGAAATACTCAAAGATCAAAAGACTCATTCCGTAAGAAGTAAATTATTATCAGTTTAGATTTTATGACTACATCAACATCCAATATCAATAATAAATTCATATTACAGAACAGAAATCGTCATCTCTTCGATAACCACTAATTAATTTTTTCTACTATACTGTTTCATATTCATAGATTTGTCGCAAATTACTTCGAAAACAATACTTGAGCAAAAGCTTTTTTTCAGTCATTCGCTGCTGATACGATCGGGATTGGGAAGCTTCTTGCATCATTTCATACGTATGCTCAAGAAGAGCACGAGTTCGCTCCCCAGCTTTTGTTAATTTTTTGTTAATAGAAAGGTTGTTTGTGCTGGAAGCATTATCATCCGAAAATGCCTTAAAAAATAAGAAAATTTCCAGAAAACTATTTTTTGCAGCTTCTGGGAATAACATAAGCAAATTAAGAGCCAAAAAGCACCTCAATCATAGGCACTAAAAGCGGCATTGAGCAGCGCAGAAATTTATAATGACGCACAACAAACGGTGGCAATAACGAACATACTGGATCATGAGCACTTGCTGCATTCAGTATTAATATAAGTTTGGCCAAATCTACAAAATACAAGTTCACAAAGAGATCAATATAAACACAATACTATTTGTATCTTCATTTCCAATTCGTTTTATGAATTAGAATTTCCAAAAGTATTTAGAATGAAATCCAAAAAAATATTTTCTGTATTCATTCCCCATGCTATTAAATAAGTGATCAATATACACCTTCCAAAGTCTCAAGAAAACCAATTTGAGACATAATTCTCAAAGCAACAATCTCCTTAGCATCTTCCTCTACCAAAGCATAAAAACCAGAAAAGAACTACAGTGAAAAAAACCATATAAAAAAAAGACAAAACATCAGAATTCAAAGGCACATAAACATAATAATCCATCAACATAACACTAACCCTAACTAAAGTTCTACTACGAACTAGACGATTAGAAGGAGTAGGAGAAGCCACAGCCTTAAGCAATCAACTAGCAAAAGAATATTGACAGAAAATTATTATTATTTCATATAAAAAATAAAAAAATAACCATATTAGCCAGAATTTTCAACATGAAATGCTTACAAAACTGATCATCAACTGCTGGTTCTGTAATGTCGAAAACAGGATGCAATTCGAGCAGTTCATCCGACAAAAGCTGTACGAATGTTGCATGACGACGACCAAGATCGCTCATACATCTAACAGTTTTAAAAATACCAAATTTGAAGTAGCATGATTGAAAATGAGTAAAACTAATAAAATATTTTTAAAAAAATCCTAAAAAAACTGTATAAAATGAATACTACCTCATACGATCTGGAATTATAACGAAACAAAAGATTACACCTACTTGAAAATTGACTGACGATCAATCGGAAATCTTCTCATGCAATTAAGCAGTGCTTTGATAGCATACCGAAGGCAATCAGGAGTACCTAACGTTGATCTTGATAATAATACACGCAAAGCTTCCCTACTGTCTGGGAAAGCATCCTTAAAATAAATTATGAAGAAATGAAAAGATACAAAACGAAGTTAAGTCAAATCCTCTCTATTGCGAAAAAAAAAAAAAAGAAACAATATAATATTTACATCAAGAACGGTCAATATGGTATCAAGCTGCTCTTTCTGTAATATGCCGTGGACAACAAGAGGTGTCAAGGCCCGCACAGCATCTAGGCGTACCTAAAACTCATTCAGATTTGAGCTAAGTTTGGATTGTCATTGCAAAATAAATGAGGAATTATTTGCATTTACATATGTAAATAATCCTATGTTATTATCATATTATAAGTAAAATCATCTCCATATAAATTTGCTAGAAACTGACACAAAAAGATGATGAAATTAAAAAACTCGACAGAAAAACTTGAAAATACATCACACAGAAAAGTTAAATAGTATTTCCTATAGAACCTGCTCAATCTCATCGTTGAACATATCAGCCAAATGATCCAAAGCAGCAGCTGCTAAGAATGGGCGATCAGCGGCTAATTGTCCCAGAGAATAAACACCAGCCTGTCGAACAACTAAAAATCTTATAGCTGATATTGATAAAATTTGCAATAGAGTGCTTTATCATCAGCAAATGTTGAATTTCGTCGGAGAAAATGATCAAGAGTGGAGTTTGAGATTAATTAAGTTCATTTTTATTAATTTAATCAAGTTATTCATGCCTTTCTCAAATTACGTATTGCATCAATTATATAGCTGGTACTGATATTATAACCAAACATACTCATAAATTCATCTTCCAACGCCGTAACAAAGGCGCCACAAGCTCCCGAGGAAATGATGCTAGCTTGTTCTTCATCAAATCTTTCCACTGGAACATCTTCTCCCAATTTTTTCCCCGTTGACCATTCACTTGTTGCTTGTGAGCGCCGACGTCGTAATCCATATGCCAGAGGTTTTTTTGAAGCGCCATCACGTGTTTTTGACATCTGCAATAGGTATATAAAAAGTTCATTATTATATTTTATCGGATCTAACAAAAAAGCTTACCCTCATAGCATTCAATAATTTCTTGTCAAGAGTTTGGTCCAAAAAAGAATCGGAAACCTGCTGAAAGTCACCCAAAAGTCGAGCAGCAGTGGCGCGAACAGTGACCTAAAATAAATTTAAAAAATTTTTTCCACATATGACATCTTAATATCATCTATGAGATTCGAGTTGTCTGCAAAATTCATTCGTAACAAAAATATAAAAAGTCCTAATAGACAGTCTGTCAAAATCAATTTATTATAACAATTAAAGGAAATTAAAATCCGACAAATTACATTTTACCTCAACATCATTGATTGCATGACATACAGTAGCAAATGCATCGTCCACTAGTCGCAATTTTGCACCATTTCGACCAATGATTTCACTTAATATTTTGTAAAATTCTTTTCTTGTAAAATTTTTTTATATGGTTTAAAATGACATGTATGAAAAAATATGAGATTTTTATGAAAAATTAAGAAATTATTTAGCTTGCTAGTTCATTCATCACATATGAACACATTATTGAAATTATTATTGATTACTGATCATTACGTTTCGGGGCGATAATCAGCGAATATTTTTAATATATATAGCGCTTCTGTTCGAACTGTTTTTGACGAGTTTTCACACAACTGAAAATAAATATCAGTGAAAGTACATTTAAAATATCCATAAAAATGATGAATTTTTAACCTTGAGGACTTATTGAAAAAGAAGACACAAAGTGAACAAGAATTATAAAGCGCAAAAGCATAAAGTTTTCAATTAAGTTCTGAATTTTGTAACCTAACAGCAAATTATTTTTCTATATTATATTTAAATTATTCGCATCCATGTAAATATCTTCGAGATAAAAAAAAAAAAAAGAACGGAACAGATGTTTTTAATTTCAACTTTCAGAAAACCAAAAATTTTTTGTTCATTTGTAAACTTATAAACAACATATTGTATTGTAGACAAGTTGTGGCAATATGACTTTGTTCACATTGAAAGTGACAAAAAGCATACATTTTTTACTTGTTGATAAATAGAAAAATTGAGTAAACGCCCACTGGCAGCCATCGTTGAAAGACCCTTTACTGCAGCTATTCGCACCCGTGAATCACGATCTTCCACCATTTTCGATAATAGCTTTTCGAGCCATAAAAACTCCTGTGATGAACACTGCACTTTGTCTAAAAAAATATAATTACCAGAAATTATTACAAATTGAATAATTACTATTAATAATAATGGTCATCTGGCTACCTCGTCATTGCTTTTTTTTTCTCCACTCTCCATTGTTTGGTTTTAATCTGTTTTAGACAGTTGAAGATTTGCAAATGTGATTAATTAAAAATATATAATGAAACGTACTTTTTAACAGACATGTCACAAAAAAATTAATAGAAGCGATGCGATTGTTTTGATCGGTTGAGCGCATACTCTCTTCAGCTACACCATTCATTTGCTGCATAAATTGACCTATTTTTAAACCTTCAGCTAGTGCCCATTCAAAAAGAGCTAACAACGACGTATATATACCAGATCGATGAAATAGGCTATAAAGTTATTTCGACTAATAAAATTAATAAGAAGCAAAGCAAACAAATTTACCTGATCTTCATAATTGCAAAGCAAAACTAATGTAATAATTGAAAAGTAACTCTGACGACTTTAAAATAACTTTAACAACAAAAACATCTAACGTTTGATTAATTAAGAAATACTGATTGTTCTATGACCAGCTATTATTTGCATTTGCAGTGCTGATTTTTTTTCAGTAAGAAATGTTTTAATGCTCAAAAGGTTCTATTAAACTCATAACTAAAAATGAGACATGATTTTAAATGTTTTCGAATGAGAAAAATTTCCTTGCCAGTAATGAAACTCTATATAATACTAACGGACAAATATATAATATCTATTCATCTAACATTCTGGACAAAATTTACTGTTTTTCTACATACTAAAAAAATTATGAATTACGGATCTACTCGGAACGTACCTTGTTTCCTTCTTATCCTTATCAGCTATCAATAATATGATCTCGTCCCATATATCTTGCTTCATATCAGTTGATTTGCAAATATGAAGTGCATAGAGTAAACAAGTATTGCTTATGGCCATAATTTTTGAAGTTATTGCTATTTGAATCAAAAGTTTTGCACAACAAATCTGTGAATCAACATTTAGGACAGATAAATGTTCACCGAAGAATTCTCGCAAGCGTATAAACATCCTGAAAGAGAATCAGATAATAAATAAATCCATAAAATAAAAGTAAAGGTATATGAAAAATAAAATTAAGCAAAAAATTGAGAAATTTACCCCAATTTATCGCCATTTTCTATACATTTTAGGCACTCTTCTAGCACCACATGCGCAATTCGACCAGACAGTTTCAATCCCACTTTCTCAGACTGAGTGCATGAACCAGAATGTAGACGTGGTCTTTTCGGATCCGATAACACCGTTGAAGATGACACAGTAGCCTGCAAAGAAATTAGGACCAGAGTTAGTGATCTTCCAAATCATCTAGCATCCATTAAATCAACAATGAACAATCTCATCAAAAAGAGTTAACCAGTATGAATGATAATATGTTATTGAAATCAATTAACTAACACTTTCAAAAGGGAAAAAAAGATCAAACGGTCTTCTCATCATAAATATAAACCTGCTGTGGAAATAAAATGAGTTAGGTAAAACGAAAACTTTCCTATGCCAGTAATCAACAAACTTATGCTACCAAAAAATATGTGATATATTCGGAAAATATGTTCACCAGGAATGTCCACAGTCACATATATATCATTATCAATATCAGTACTTACAAAACTTACCAATACTTTGGTGACTTCATGTGGCAGTATCCCTCTCGAGACCTGTGGTACTTCACCAGGTCTGTCACGCTTCAGCCGATGTAATGACCGCCGCTGTAACTCCTTGGAATATCTGGATGCAGAAACACTACCCTGCTGCATCAGTTAGTGATCTGAATCAGTGAAATTTAACAATTTCATCTCTTGACGACATGCAGTCCGTTATATATGAACACTATCGGAGGTAGAGATAGACGATAGCTGAAGTTGAAGTTTTAGTTTTAGTGCTGTGGTACTCTGATTTGTTTCTCATATTTTTCATCTCTTTGGATTCTTTATTACTTCACATTATCGCAAAGTTACTATTTATTTAAATGTTTTTCTGATTTCGTGGATATCTTTTTACACAAATATACTATCCATTCCGATAAATTGATCGTACAGTTAGATTGCTCTTCTTCATTTCATGTAATTTACCAGAAGTGCTCATTTTTCCAAGCATTAATTTTGCAATATATTGCCACTCAAAGATCCATGCTACAGACAAAATCTGTTTACTTTTTTCACGGTTGATTTTTGGTAGTAATGATTGGTAATATATAATTGCAGCCTAAGCTATAAATCGTTCCATAGACAAATGGCTATTCGAACAGAAAGAGAAAAAGAAAAGAATGCCAGCGCTCCTGTAACTAATTTCAAAGATCACGATACTCGTAGCGATTCGTCGGTTCGTTGAATTTCAATGGTTGTGAAAAATATATATTCAAAAAATTTTGTTATAAAGGCAGTTTCGGCAGTTTAATTATCGACCGTGTTTGAAGCGTCGTTCCTAAACAATTGTATCTTCAATTAATGAGACAAACAATTTGATGGATAACTTTTTCTGACGTAGTCGTTGGCATTGCTAAAGAACCGCAATATGCTATACTTTCAAGAAATTCAAATCCGACTTCCATCGTAAAAAATACGCTGGGGACTTGAAATATGAATATGGCGAAAAATTTTTATCCACTAAATTATTGTTAGCGTGAAGATTATATCCACTGGACAAATGGATGAAAAGTTTCATTTTTACAGAAGGAATATCGATGGGATGCAGAATTCTCATTCTTTGTCCTGAAACAATGTATTATAAGTCGTGCGTTGATATTTATCATACAATTTGTAATGAATATTGCGGTAACTGATTATCCAACAGACGCCTTTAAAGGAGTTCCAATCCCACAAGGTTAATACAATCATTTGAAGTGCCGATTGAATTTATTTAGTATGATTTGTTATGTAATCTGACAATTTTTTAAATTCCTTCTTTTATGAATCATTGGCGAATTATATGTAAAATATTTTGGCATAAGATTTTAACTTCACTGAGATTCATACATTAAATTACTTTTCATTTGTTTCATTGTGAAAAAATGCAATCTTTATGCTACTTTACATCGATATCTTTTTGCTTCACTAAAAACTTACATAGGGGAGACATCACTATACACAGCTGTCGCCGATCTTCTTAACCGTGACAATAATAAGGGTTCTTGTTTTTCTCGTAATTTTATCGAATATCTCGCGGTATCTCAAACTTGGGTAACTAAACCTTTATTACAGAAATTTAGATAACACGATAACATACAAATCAATTATATCAACATAACAATTTAAATGACGAATAGTTAATATAAGAAAAGAGGATAAAGGATATCATTAAGAAGAAACTTA
>JAOVVO010000184.1:0-122874 GCA_028564675.1 Onchocerca lupi | reverse complement strand
TTATTATTATTATTATTATTATTATGGTCTACTAATTTAAATGATGCATAAAATTAATTTACGATTAGAATCTTTAAATCAGTAATCAGATATTTCAAAATTAATTAATTTCAATTTTTAAGTAATAAATATTTCGTTAGTTATAATATTGTATTGATGTTGGAATATTAAGATATTATTTTGGCATAAAAATTAGAAAATTTTATTCTTTTTATTTCTTGAAAATATAAATTGAAATATCGAATTTATATTATTCATAATTTTAAAAGTTTTTGTCCAGAATTAAAATTTAATATTATTTAATTTTTTTTTAAATAAATGGTATATAAATTAATTTTTTTTTACAATCTTCGGATAAGTAAATTTATTAATTAGTGATGATCAATCAATAATGATTGCTAATCAATTAGTTGATTAGTGATGAGTAATGACCGCTAATCAATAATGATAGCTGACCAATTAATTGAAGAATATGTAATTTGAAGTTTTTAATCTGGGCTTGAAATATATTACATTTGATTTCCGTGGAAAATAGACGCGACAAATGGAATTACGTTAATTATAGAGATCATAAGTTTAAGAAATTCAATTACTTAAATCTAAATCAATTTCTCGAATTTGGTTGATTACTTATGAAAATTTAAAATAATTATTCAAATTTGAATGATTACCGATTTTCATTCACTTAAAATTATGTTTCAAAAATTAAAAACAAATTTTTGCCATTTACTCTTCTATTTCGTCGAAAGTATAAATTTTATAACTTGACAAATAGAATCTTAACATTAATTTTGGTGTCATCATAAGTTCAATCACTCAAACTTGATTGATTGCTAACTTTGATTGATTACTTTTAACAAATTTCATTGTTTATTAATTATATTACTAATTTTTGCTTATCCAAGAATTTATATTTTCTCAAAAAAAAATTGAAGCAAAAATTTTTACATTTAAATTTTCTATTTGTAAATTTCAAATTTGCAACTTTACGAAATCAAAAATGCTTCTTTAAATTGCAATTGCGATTTATGAATTTGAAATATTATATTATAAAAGTTTTTGGAAATTTAGATTAATGCAAAGTTTAAAAAAGTTTGATTATGAAAAGAAAGAGAAAAAAAAGTTTTCAGCCACAATTGAATTTTGATTTAAAAGTTGGTAACAATGGAAAACATTGGTACCAACCGTTATCTTTACCATTTTTACCACATGCTGTGTTTCACTTCCTTTGCACATGATCAATGTTATAATAATAATAATAGTTGACCTCATTATCGATTCGATTGTTAAATTGACCTCATTATCGATTTGATTGTTAAATTGACCCTTCTCTGTTGCAAAATTCAAAAAAAAAAAAAAAAAAAAAGAAAAAACAACAATTGAATTAAAATAAACTATCTGTATTCGGTGGTCACCGGATCCACAATTTATCTGTCAATCATTGATTATTGATTGATTAATGTCATCAAATTGATGAATTTTATTGAAATTTATTGAAACTTTTAAATATCGATTGAATACAAATGAAGTAATCATTATAGTGATCATTCTTAGAATGAAAAATTAAAAACTGAAAAATATAATTTAGAGATAATTTATGAAAATATTTCTTGAAAAATCAGTTAAAAGACAATTCTTTTTTTTTTTTTTTGGAGAAAAATTACAAAAATTATCCAAATTATTACAATTTTGATAAAATTAATTAGTTCTATGAAATTTCAATAATTTTTAAAATCTTGATAATACAAAAACTTAACTCGAATACTTTGATTTTAATTCAAATTAAATAATCCTCAAAAAGATTTAGACTATGAATATTTATTGAAATATAGGAAAAACAAATTATTAAAAAATGTTAAAAAAGTTGTTTTAATTAGCAAAATCTCAAGAAATTAATTGTGTTTAAAAAATTTCAATAATTGAAAAAATTGTAGTTAGATAAATTATCATAATTTAAATTCGAATTAAATAATTCTTAATAAAATTTAGGATATTTTGTTGAAATATGGAAAAGACAAGTCATTAAATTTCAAGGAATCACGAAAATTACAACAATTGAATCAAAATTAAAATTAAGTTAAAAACTGAATTAAAATTATTTTAATTTTAATTTAAATTAAATAAATTATGCAAAATTAACAAAATTTATCAATCGCTCATCAAATGATTTGCTGATTTTATCATTTAAGTACCATATGTTTGGGATGAAATTGGATGTAATTTAGGGATAAGTAAATAGGTTAGACCTCCTGGTACCACGGGGTTCATATTTCACCCGAAATTAATTGTTCAATTCCCATGCACTTAAGCAAGATCCAAACAAGGACTATAACATATTTTTCTACTTGAATTACATTTTACTTCATTCATTTTTGCAGTTTGCATGCAAACTTGCATTGTTGCTTGCATTTGATCAATCTCTCCTGAGGACAAAAAAGAAAAAAAAAATCTGCAAATCATATTTTAATTTAAAATTAATTAAATTTATACCATTTTTAATGCATTATTATGTAATTCTGATGATCTTCATTCTTAAATTGAAACTGAAAATAGGAAATAGATGATTACGAGTTATAAATATATTTTAATTAAAATTATTTAAATTTATGTCATTTCAATTCATTAGATTTGTGCAATTCTAATGATCGTTTTTTTTTCTTTCCCTATAAAAATGAAAATAGAAAATTGATTATTGGTGCAAATTGTAAATTCGTAATTGAATTTAATTTAATATAATTATTTACTTAAATAATCAATAGAATTCTGAATTGAACATGAAAAAGGTCTAAAATTCTTTCATTTCCATTTTCATGTCATTTCCTTCCTTTTTTTTTTTGGTAAATTTAAGTACAAAAAAAAAAAAAAGAAATCATAAATTAAGTGGTACTTATTCGTAATTGAATTTAATTTAATAATTATTTACTTAAATAATCAATAGAATTCTGAATTGAACATGAAAAAGATCTAAAATTCTTTCATTTCCACTTTCATGTCATTTCCTTCTTTTTTTTTTTTTGGTAAATTTAAGTACAAAAAGAAAAAAAAAGAAATCATAAATTAAGTGATACTTAAGTGGTACTTAATTGTTGAATGCATGCATGCATTGCATGCATGCATGCATGAAGAATTAGAAAATGATAGTGTTATTATTAATAGAAAAATATGAAGGATATCATGGATGAATTGATTGAAGAGATGTTGAGTAATATCACGGATGATATCACGAAAGACAGGTGCAATTCTTTATCTTCCAAACCTCAAATATCTTTCTCATCATATGAATCTTTCATTTTCAATAAAATTATTAAATTAATTGGAAATGAATTACTTCTCTTTTTTTTTTCCTTTGAATCATTTAAAATTATGATCTTTTCTTTTTATCAATTCAAAAATCTCTTAACAAAAAAACTGAAAAATAATTTTCACCCTTATGTGAGATTATTTTAGTAAAATATTTCATCTAGTACTACATTTTCAAGAAGATTATTGAGAAATTTTTAAGTTATTGATTGGAAATGAATTACTTTTTTTTTTTCAGTGATTTAGAATTGTTATTATTTTTATTTAAAAACTTTTTAAAAAATAATAAATTTAATGGTGATAATTTGCATGTATATGAATCAATTAATTGATTATTTAAATAAAATTGATTATTTCAGTAAAAATTACATCGATCAAATTGTTACTTCGCTAATTTTATCGAATTGATTGTATCAGTAAATGTAATAATTTGTGAAATTGCTAAATCAGTGATATGATATGATTAACATGATTATATTTATGTCAGTTATATACAGAAGTAGTTTGTTTGTCCATCGTTCACGAAAATTTTCAAAAAATTAAAAAATAATTTTGAAAATTTTAATTTTAAGAATTCAATTATTTGGATTGCATTTAAGTGATAACGATTTCAAAATTAGTTCCTTCTAAATTATCAATTCTCGAATTTTAAAATTTTCCAGTTTAATATTATAAATATGCAAATTTTTTAATTCATTAATATATTTCATGTAATTTATTGATATATTTTCATAAATTGATACAAAGCATTTTATAAATGTTTAAACTGATAATGGAAGTTGACAATGTAGCCGTACTTAAAAACTGATTTCCAATTAATTCTAATAATTTGATTATTATTATTTTTGAAATATTCATGAATTTTCGAAATGTTCAAATAATAGACTGAATAATTTTATGGAAGCCTAGCATATATATCGAATCATAAAAATGTCAATAAAAGAAATTGACAAAATTCATTTGATTTCGATTAAGAAGAATTGAGATTTATAGAGAAAGAACATTAATTGGATGAATGCAGGCAACTTGGATTGGGCCATAAAAATGGGCCACAAAATGAGACAATAGGCTCGAATAAAACATGCTGAGATTTGGATGATCTATTTGCGCAAATAATCTCATTAAATATGAAATGGCATATCACCTGCTATTTCGTGGTAAATGATTGAATCGAAGATTTCACAAATTTATTGATAAAATCTGAGAATCCTAAAATTGAGTCTGACATTGTCCCGAAAATGTTTGACAGAATCTGAGATTTCCAAAATTGAATCTAAAATTGTCCCGAAAATGTTTGATAGAATCCAGAAAATTTCAATATTCAAAATATATATTAAATTCTATTACTAAAATATTATGAGTAATCAAGAAAGTAACCAAAAAAAAAAGTAACAATGTTCAAAAATGGAACTTAAAATGTTCTTTAAATCAATTGCTACTGGTTACTATTTAAGACTTTTAAGCATATTTATTATTAAAGATATTGAAGTAATAGAATACTATATACATAGCATAAGAGTAAAGTAATTACTTATTTTAGGTAAAAATTTATAGTATCAAAAAATTTTGAATTTTTTGACCTGAAAAGATATTCATGTATTTTTATTTGCCAAATCATTACTGCAAATAATGACCTCTTGATTTGGCGAATAATGTTTAATTTTCATGCAGCTGCATGCATCTCATCAACATTTATGCATAACAAAAATTTGAATAAATATCAATCGATTTGACGAGCATTTTAGGTTTCATATTGAGTACCAATCGATTTGAAGAGCATTTTAGGTTTCATATTGAGTACCAATCGATTTGACGAGCATTTTAGGTTTCATATTGAGTACCAATCGATTTGAAGAGCATTTTAGGTTTCATATTGAGTACCAATCGATTTGAAGAGCATTTTAGGTTTCATATTGAGCATTGAGCTGACTTTTTTTTTTTTTTTTTTTTGAGGTAAGAAATCTTTTTAGTTTATAAAAGTATTTTGGAAAGTTATTAGTAAACTAATTTAAATTTGATGAATGATAACAAATAATAATTCTTAACATTATCACTGATTATGATAACATAATTAGGTATCATTTGACTCATTTCTCGTATTTATTGTTGATCAAAAGCTTCCATAAATAGCTTTTGTGTTTTCTGAAGAGCATAAAATTATTAAAGACATGTAGTTAAACATATCATCAATCTCGAGATACTTGATTGTCGATATCATTAGATTCATGATTTTCAGAATATCATAATTAACCAAATCACAATTATCTATTATCATGATTAGTATCACAGTTTAAGTATCATAATCCATCATAATAAGGATATCATAATTAGCAAAATTATAATTATCTGTTATCATAATTATTACCACAATTAAATATGCATGATCCATTATCCATAAATTATTACTGAATTGATTTATTACTTAGATTTAAATATTCATTAAAATTACTGTAAGATCCTTGTACCCTCATGTAAATTTCCTTTTCAAACAAATCCGATCGATAATTTACAGATAAATGTGCTATGCAAATTAAGACATCAAAAAATGTTTGTATATGTAATGTATTGACCTGTTATTGACCCTTATTATGTTGACAGAAATCATGCAGAGAATTACAAACATTAAATTGGATAAGTGATCTTTTGAAATTGACCGATATTGAAAACGATAATCGGTCGCAAGCGATGCGATTACGAACTGTAAAAAGAGATTGCCGCAATTGGTTTTGTAATGTTTATCATCAAACAATAAAATGAGATTGAATTGTTTTTCTACCATTTCAAAAAACTAATATTATCTTTGATCTAATTGCTAGAAATAAATTTTTACAACAAATTTGGAAATTTCAAGGTAAATATAAATTTGCGGTAAATTTGTCTTAAAATGGTAAATATATTTGAATTTTTTTTTTTTGGTAAATATATTTAAATTTTTTTTTTTTTTAAATTCAATTTACCATATCATTAGAAAATATTCTTTAATAGTTTATCCATAGACGAAATTTTTTTCTTTTTTTTTGTTTCTTTCAAAAGAAATGGATATTTTACAGTTGAATAATTAAATACCTGAAATTATTTGAAACAAAAGATTAATTAATTGATTAATGAAGTCCGAAAGAATGAATAATATCCAAACGAATGAATAAAAATAATTTAAACAGACTATTTTTTATCAAACGGTAGGACAAAACTTTAAAATGTTCAAATATATATATATTTTTTGTTGAAGATTCAAAATTTTCTAAATATAGAAATTTTAAATTGGATTAATAAAGTTAATTTTTTTTATTCTGAAAGATACTAAATAAATTTTTGAATAAAAATCTAAATTACACATTTCTCGAGGAATTAAACTTAAAAAAAAGCGAATTTAATAATTGAATTTAGCTTCCTTAAATAAATATAAAGTTCCTAAATTCGATTCATAAAATTAATTACTGAATTAGATTTATAAATCAAATTATTATCAAAACTAAAGTCAAAGTTTGTTGTTTACAAAAAGTTTTTCTATGCTGAGATAAATAATAATAAAAATAATACGAGCATATGAGTGTAAGTCATCAAATTGAATAGATATTAAACTTTTTTCAAACAATCACTTGAATCTACTATTTCCATCAATCAATCATTTAATCAATCAATCAATCAATCAATCAATCGATCAATCGATCAATCAATATCTGTAAAACAATCATTTTTGGATTAAATCAAACATCTCAATCCAATAACCACAAATAATCTTAGATGATAGAATGTTGACTATATTATAATAACATTATTAATTAATGACTGCTTGTGTTTACTATACTCATAAAGAGATCATACATCAATCTAATTAGTAATCAATCTAATTAGTAATCAACTAATAATAATAGATAAAGCAGCGTGACGTTGAATGATCATCACATCGATATATTCAATCGAAAATATCCCTTAAATTTTTTTATAATTTTACGAGTATTTTAAATTTTACGTGCATTTTAATTTTACGTGTATTTTAATTGTTACGTGTATTTTAAAAATAAACGTAACATTTTATGTAATATGTTACGTGTATTATTATTTTTTTGATTATTGTCAACTTTACTGTTCTGATCATCAGTGATTTTATCATTAGATAACATTTCTGATAACTAGAGATTTATCATTAAATTTCTGATAATTAATGACTTATCATAGATATGATTTGCTCATTAAAACCGAAAATAAAGCTGATAATAGATAAAGCAACGTGACATTGAATGATTGATCATTCACGTGAATATATTCAATCTTAAATTAAAAAAAAAAATTATACGTAACATACCTTAAAGTATTATATTAAACGTTACGTGTATTTCAACACGTGCATCATTACGTGTATCATTTTTTATAAATTTCTTTCGTTACGTATATTTTAAAAGTAAATTTCTTGATTATTGTCAATTTTGTGTCACTCTTAATTGTCTGATAATTAATGATTTATCATTAGACAATTTTTCTAATAATTGATGATTTATCATTATTAGATTTCTGATAAATAGTGATTTAACATAGTCATATGATTGATTATTAAAATCGAAAATTAAGAAATTGAAAATTATCAAAAATGGATATGCGGAAATGCACGAATTATCTTTTTTTTTTTTTTTTTTTTTTTTTTTTTTTTTTGTTTTGAAATAATTTAATTTTGGCAATATTATAATAGTATTTCAATGATTGGCTAATGATTGCCATAGATGAATTTTCAACCTTTCTTATTTGCAAGAATTACCGCAATTTTTAAAATCGATAAAAAGAAAAATGAAGGAAATCCAACAGCTGCAATTTGAAATCGATTAGATAGATATTTATTCCTTTTTATAACCCATCGGTTACAAAAAAAAAAAAAAAAGAAAAGAAAAAAGCATGATAGATTTTGATCTTTGATAGATATTTTTTTGTTTCAGCATTTTGAGGGATTTTATTATATTTTATTGATATTCATTTTTTTTTTTTTTTTTTTTGAAATAATAATAAATAATATAAAATAGATTAGATGAATTTGATTTGTTTTTAAATATCATAAATCAATGAAATTGTTATCAACGAAAAATGATAATATGATTTGATAATGCATGCAAAATGATAATGCATGCCAGAAAAAATTGACCCTATTTTAATCGGATTCATCGGATCAAATGTCAACAAATATTGTCATCTGATGATTAATATGTTTTTTTTTTCTTTTTTTTGTTATTATTAGATTGCCGAATGCATGAAATTAAAAATTGATCAGAAATCAATGGAAGTTTTTTTTGACAAAGAATTCCATTTGATCATGATAATTGATTAGAATGAATCGATATTTTTTTTTTGTTGTAAACAATGAAAAATACAATTCTCTTTAAATTTAAATTTTTCAAAATTAATTTTACGAAGTATAAAATTTTCATTTTTACTTAATTAAATCTATAATTTATGCGATTTTGATAGAGAAATTTAAAATTTCAAAATGAAATTTAAATTTTCATGAAAAAAAAAAGACTTTTTTGTCAATGAAATTCTTCGAGCAATCATTTTGCATTGATCATATTCCGATTGCAATTTTCAATAAATATAAAAATGATAGTGTCATAAGTAATCGTTAATATGTCATTAAAGTTCTGACCAAACTAAACACGAAAAAAGAGATGAGAAGTTACGTGATCAGATGATCAGATAATTGATTAGATAATTGTTGATCAGATAACTGATCAGATAACCGATAAGAAGTGTGATTGTTATTGTAAGGACAAAGTTTTGTGGTAAAAATTGATTTATCAGAGAGATTGTGCTAAACGAACATCTCAAATTTGATCTCCTACTGTGCTAATAAACTGCTGGAAAAGTTGCTGCTGATCGTATCATCAAATAAAAGAAAATTCGGTAAAATCAAAGAACGATCAAATGAAGCCAAGTAAAAAGTTTTAACGGCCCAATCAGGAAAACATTAAAAATTGGAACGAACAAATTTTTTCGCATTCTTTTTAAGGGATTATTTTATTTCATTTTCATTATTTTAAATAGCAATTTTCAAATAATTTTTCAATTTATTTGAAAGAAAACTAAAATTGTTTGTTTTTTTTATTTTGCTAAATTGTTGTTTTTGTTTTTTTTTTTTTTTTTGAAAATCAAAAATCAGCCAAATATATTATGAAATTAAATAATTAATTTTATACCATAAATAGATAATTATTTACAATCTTTAGCTACATAAACGATAGCTTAAATTAATTTCCAGTTTTACTTGAAAGTTAAAGAGAAATAGGATTGGTTGTTTGTTTATTTTGTAAATATAATTGCTAAGTTGTTTATTTGAAAATCAAAAATTAGCCAAGTATTATGGAATCATCTTGGCTTGATGAAATTTGGCTTTGCATTGATTTTAGTCCATAAATAGGCATTTATTGACAATCTTTGACTTCATGGAAATTGCTATCTAGCAAAATAAATAAAAATATTTATTTTTCGTATGCTTCGACTATATGATAGTTATTATTTGATAAAGTTAGAATTAAATTTAGTAATTTATAACTTCGAATAGACAAAATAAGAATTGAAATTAGATTTAATATTAATGAATTGAGTTACACAAAATAAGAATTGAAATTGGATTCTGTCCTGATTAAATGATAACGTTTCTTATCTGATGAAATGAGCAATGATTAATCAGTCAGATTGATGCCACTTGATAAAGGTATAAATTAAATTTAGTATCGATAAATTTAATTAGACAAAACAAGAATTGAATTTAAATTCAATATTGATAGTATTCAGCGGTAATTAATAAATAAATGATAAAATGAAAATTTGCATTTATCTGAATACTCCAATATCTAGAATTATTTATTTTTTCATCCATTTTTTAGGTATCAACAATATGCAAAATTTTATTAGCCAAAACTTTTAAAACTTCCATCATTGCTAAATTATTCACCATCAAAATAAAGTTCAAAGTTCAATCGTAAACATAAATGCTAGTTTATTCATACCGGATCTAAATACTTACTACTACTACTGCTATTTGTTGTTTTTATACTAATTTACGGATTACTTAGCAAGAGAAAATTGGCAAACTATCATTACTTGTTAATCCGTAAATTAACAGGTTTGTAACTCGTAATCATCAAGTGTACACCTTTGATAATAACCCCAAGAATAGAGGTTAGAGGTCATATAATTATTATACTTTTCGAGCAATATACAACTTGTCACATCTTTGTCAACCATTATCAACAAATTGTTTGTTCCAAATATCCAAAATTTATCGCTAAAGAATTGAAAGAAACAAAAAAAAAAAATATCAATGAACTATTGACCGTGAAATTTTCGATCAATAGCAACAAAAGCTACAATGGAAAAGTTGCTAAAAGCAAAAAAGGTCTTTGAGGTTAAAGGTTAAAGGTTTTGTCATTGTTAATAATGTAGGCAAGACAAAAGGATATCGCTTGATCGCTCTTTCTCAACTACCATGATTACGGGAAATTATTTTGTTTCTTTCGTTTTTTGCTTTTTTTGTTTTTTTGTTTTTTTGTTTTTTTAAATTTTAAAAATCAAAGTCGAAAAGCTTTAAAAAAAAATGTTTCCTGAGCATGCATGTTTTTTAAATTTCAAATTTATAAGAAACAAAAAAGAAAGTCATATCTCTATATTACAATCGACGGAAGTTATCTTTTTTTTTTTTAACTTTTGACTTTCTAAAATTAAAAAAAAATTTATGCCCGTTTTTTAAAATAAAAAAAAAAATTGTCGGCTTTCTAGAATTAAAAACATCTGGTTTGAAATTAACTAATTCAGAAATTAAAAAAAAGAAAGAAAAAAAAACTTCAATTAGGAAGTATGGATCATTATATTTAAATTAATCTATTCTATGCGATTATTTTGACTTTTCAATTTATTTAGCCCAGTTATATTATGAAAATTTTAAAAATTGATAGATTAATTTGAATAAATTGATTTTGCGAATTGATGGTGATGCTAATTAAGAAGTTGAAAAAAAAAACAACTTGACGATGATGCTAATTAAAAAAATTAAAAAAATTCCAATTCGAAAGTATAATTCATTATTGTGCAATCATTTCTGACTTTTTGAATTTCTCAGTCTAAATATATCTGAAAAATTTTTTAAAAGATTGATATATTAACTGAATAAATCGATTTCTGCAAATTAATGATTGAAAATTGATATGCTAATTTGAATAAATTGATTATTTTTGCGAATTAATGATTAAAAATTGATATGTAAATTTGAAAAAAATTGATTTTTAGGAAAAATTAATGATTAAAAATTGTTATGCTAATTTGAATAAATCGATTTTTACGGGAATTAATAATGATGTATCCAAGTGCAAATACAACTGGTACCACCAGTTGATAGAAATTGGCGAGATTTTCAAATCAGTAGCGGTAGCATCCGATCCGTTAGGTTGACAATACAAGGACACGAAGATGATGAATGTATTTGTCCTCTATTTGATTGTCACATTCGATTGGGGACAATTGATTGATTGATGAAGTGGTATCATGAAAATCTAAGAAATGGTATCCATCCATCCACCCTATCTTCGTTAACTAAGCATCAAATATTTTGCACTTCTTTTTCACCGAACCGCATTAATTATTGCCTTTGAAATATGCATATTATTATTATTATTGTTGTTTTTGTTGTTGGCATCGATGTATGATATTGTCATCATTTCCGAGATACTAAACAATCGATTGTTTATTACTAATTTCATCATCAATAAATTGAATCCAATAATTTTCTTTTTCCGGAAAGGTAAGAAAAAAAATGCAAATTTTGAATCTCAAAGGGATGTTGATATATTAATTTTGTTAAATAAGAATCCCATTGTAGTACAGAAGCTAATTCAAGAAATCCAATGCAATGCAGAATCCAATTTAAGAAATTCATTGCAGTACAGAATTTAATTCAAGAAATCTAATTCTGTACAGAATCCAATTCAAGAAATCCATTGCAATATAGAATACAACTCAAGAAATCTATTGCAATACAGAATCCAATTTAAAAAATCTAATTCATTGCAGCATCCAATTTGGAAAGTTCATTGCAATACAGAATTCAATTCATGAAATCCAATGCAATACAGAATCCAATTTAAGAATTCAATTTTAGAATGAATCCAGTGCAGTACAGAATCCACATTATTATTCCAATAAGTTTAATAATATTCGACAAATAACTGAATGCAATAATTTCATTTTCCGAATAAAAAAAAAAAACAAAAGATGTAAATTTTGCATCTCAGAACGGTTCTAATGATTGTATTAATTTTTATGAAGTATTGATTGTTTATTATTATTGATTTCATGCCAAAACTGAAATTCAATAATTTTATTTTCGGGAAAAAAAAAACAAAACGTAAATTTCGATTTTCAGAGAAAGCGTTGATTTCTTAATTTATAGAATTAAGAGTAGCTTCAAATTTAATATAGATTATCCACATTATCCAAAAAGTTTATCAATTTTCGACAAATATGAGTAAAATTTGACTAATCGATGAAAAATTAGTTATTCGAAAAAGTATACAAAGTATAAGTATAATTGAGTATAAGTACCGTCTTATAAGTATCAAATAATTATTGTCATCTTTTTTTTTTTTGGTTTTTAAAATATTGATTGGAAAAATTAAATAGGATTTATCATTTTTTCATTTATTTATATTATACCGAGAAATATTTGAAGATATAAATATTGATTCTAATGATAATAAATGATTCATGCAATTGCAATCAATTGATTTATTAATTTCAAATTTTAGCAATAATTTAAAAATTTGCCTTTTTATTCTGCACGAAAAATATAATTTTTAAAACTGAAATTTAAAGTAATCGAATATTTTAATCAAGTAATGAAATAAATGATGCCAATTAAGAGGTAGATCGATAACTCCCAAAAGTTTTAATTCCGAAAGTTTTTTTCATACATAAAAATTTTTTCCTTAAAATCCTTAAATCTATTTTTTTATTTCATTTTAATAACAAAATCATTGCTGTCTTTGGCTATTCAAATATCCACCTCCTCATTAGTTATTAATTAATTTGAAATAATTTTTTAAAAATTCCTTAATTTTTAAACCAGTTCTGGTGAATAAATATTTGACGATTTTCTATTGTCCAGAACTTAATAAATCTCAGAACTGAATGATTGTTGCAATTGAGGTTAATTAATTAATTTAATTAGTTTAAAAAAGTATTGCAAGTTCTTCTCTAGTACAAAATAGCATTCTGAAGTACATCGACTTTCAGGATCCTTGGCATTTCTTCGAATTGTTCAGTATACTTCCTCAGATTATGATTATCATATTGAAACGCTTTACAATATTTCCTAGAATTCGAAGCTCTAAAAATAAAAAACCAAAATTTCTGAAGTTTTGGAAATTCGGATTCTATTGATATGATAATTCATTAAAAAAAAAAAAAAAAAAAAATACAAAGTCCTTTCTTAAAGTTTTTATCGTTTATACACAAATATTTTCTTGAAAAACAATTTTATTTATTAAACAATCACAAGATAATTCTGAAAGTTTATCAAATTGTCAAAGAAACTTATCAACTTATCAAGTTGCTAAAGATATGCTGCTTAATATCAATTCTCATGAGTTATGTCAACTTTGTAAATGAAAAATTAGAAATTATAAAATTTCATTATTTCATTATTTCAAGTATAAAATTTCATTATTTCAACTGAACAACTTTGTTAATTTCAAAAATCGAATCTTTAATGTTAATTCAACGCGATTGTATAATTCATGAAAATATTCCAATTCGCATTTTTAATATCTTTTTAAAATATTTTTTTGGTGTCAATATAATGAAGAAATTAATATTCAATAAAAAAAAAAACTTTTCCTTCATGATACTAAAGCATTTGCAGAAGCACATGAATATTCGCAAAATTTTGATGACATTTTTTTTTTTTTAAACGTCGCAAAATGCTGATCACACATTCGCAAAATAATGATGACAAATTTTGTTTAAATGAAGAATGTTGACAGTGTGACAAATCTAGGTTTCTGAAGCAACATAAGTTATTATCATTTATGATAACACAATTAAGTCAGATTCCATGAAATATTTTGAAAATATTAGTTGGTTAAAATTATCAGTTTTTTTTTTAAATTACAAATTATCAATTTTTTCAAAATTATCAGTTTTTTCTTAAATTACACTTTGCGCCACATCATTTCACTCGTTGATAATCTTCGATGATTTAATTATTTTGACTGCTAGAAAAAAAGAAAAAATCTAATATTGAAAGGCAGAACAAAAATAAAAAATCATAGTAAATTTATTAATTATCGATTAAAAATATATGTAAATATTCTTCCTTATCATTTTCCTTTTTTTTTTTTTTTTTTAAAAATTAAATGGAAATTAGAAGAATTATCATTTTAAATCTGATTAAAATGTAAAAAAGTCGTTTTTTTTTTATGTTCTTGAGTTATCTAAGTTTACTAATTATTCTGAACTATACGAGTTTACTAATTAAGTTCGAAGTATTTTTTAGAATGATTTACACTCATTAAGAACAATTTGCTTTTCAAGGTAGATAATGAAAAATAATTAAACTAATTTGTTTTTGCGATTTTTTTTTTGTCAAAAAACTTGCGATCACAAACTGATCATGCCTAATTTTTCGTCTATTTATTTTTGCTTTGAATGTAAATAATCGAAATCGTAATTAATTAGTAATCGGTGTAATTAGTCATTCCTTGTCTTTTTTAATTTTCAAATTTAATTTTTAAAAAATGAGAGAAAAAAAGAAAGCATTATTTTATTTCCATTCTAACAAACGAATATTTCAATAAAAATATTGAAAATTTAGCTATTTCTTGAAAGTTTAGGATTTTCAATTTCGGTAATTTCACCAAAAAAAAAAACTTTGATTTTTCAAGAAAACTTTCGCATTGATATGACACCTAACAATATTTTAATTGATGACATTCTCATTTAAATACGATTTAAACTGTTTTTCAATCAGAACAATTGATCGATTTTCTAATAATATTAGTAAAACTTACAACAACTTTAATGGTCGCGATTTCTCGATCCAAATGCTAAATCCATGAGATATTTAGATTCAATTATTTTATTTGAAACAAAAAAAAAAAAAAAAGAAAAAAATCAATAAATTATAAAGCTAAGGATGGAATTCATAAAAATTTTCAGAATAATCATAAAATATCCTGACAAAACTTGTCGCTCATCAGTAAAATCGATAAATTCAGAAAAGAAATTCATGAAAATTCCAAAATAATCATAGATTTCTCAAAGAAATCTATAAATTAATCAATAAAATCCATAAATTCATCATATTCTATAGTTTTTCAAGATTTTTCGAAACTTCTTTTTTCACATTTGAAATTTTTCTTGAAAAAAAAGAAAAAGCAAAATAATAGAAGTAAATTTCAAAATCATTATTATCTTACCTGGAGAATTGGATTCAAATTGCTCCTCCAGATTATTCGTTAAACTATCTTTCTCGACTTTTTCAAATTTTTGTTTATCATCTTCAGATTCTTCGTCATCTTCAGAATCTTGTCCATCTGATTCATCCTCCTGTCCATCTGATCCTTTCACTTTTCTATCTGATTCTTCCGCTTGTCCATCTGATTCATGCTCCTGTCCATCTGATTCTTCCACTTGTCCATCTGATTCTTCAAGCAATACTTTCTTCCCTTCATTCTGCTTAATTTGTACTGAGGCAACAATCAGCAATACAGTAATGAATATCCAAATCATGATAAAATTTTCCCTTTAATCGTAAATTCATGATTCGTTTAAATTCTTAATTCATGAATTTTTAACCACTTGGAATAGATAGTAATTTGATTTAAATTTAAATTTAAAAAAAAAAAAACTGAAAAACTATTTTTTTTTTTGAATTATTTTTCTAATATCAGGAAAAAAAGAAGCTAATCATTTACAAAAATTTTGAAATTAAAATTCCATAAACTTCAATCCCAAAATTTTGTAATTATCAAATTGAAATGCACAATTTTATTCAAAAAGCATTTCAAAATGATGGATTTTTAAATGAGCGATTCATGAATAGTGCTTTAGAAATCAAAAAAATCCGGAAAAAGTTTCCTTCAGAAACACTCAAAAATCAATAATTTTATGATTAAAATTTTTCGATTAAAATTTTTTGATTAAAATGCGTTTTTTAGAATGACTTTTTAACAACATTAAAACAACCAAATTCTTTCTCTCATACTTTTAATTCTTTTTTAAATTCAAATTTTAAGTTAGTAAGAAGTGGAGAAATCTTTGCTATTTTTTGTTTACGAAAGCTTCAAAGAAGAATGATTTAGCAATAATTGCATTTCAAGATCCATCCAAATTAAAATTGAAGAAATAAATTGAAAAATGATTTAAAAGAATGATAAATAAGTTACTTCAGGTGGGAAAAACAAATTCAAAACTTTGATTTACATTTTCTGATACTTTAAAAAAAATAATAATAATATTTTTAAGTAATTTTCTATTCGAATTTTAGTTTTTATACTTACAATGAATTGTAAATTTACATTTTTAAGTAATGAAAGTAATAGAAATATACTACTAAATTTTATCTCTTTCTCAGATATAAGAATTTGAATTCAAAAAATTTATTGAGGATTATCAAATAATAATTGAAAAAAGTTTAAAGCAAAGCTTAAAATAGGGGAGAAGAAAGATAAATTTTAATTTTCTTCCAAAAATGGTTTAATTATTATAATTAAAAGTAATTAGAGGCAAACTTAATGAGTTTTTTTTTTTTTTTTAAACAATGCTTGCTTTTTTTTCAAACATTCAAGTTTTATTTCTTTCGCAGATAAAGGAATTCTAGAAAAATTTATTTGAAAATTGAAAATTGAAAATTGAAAATTAAATTGAAAAAAGTTAATTTAAATGATATCAATGATAAGTCGCGTACTGATTATGATTTAATTGATAAAAGACAGTGTAGTTTGATAAGTTTGTTCAAGACGAAAGTTTTCATAAGCTAGACAAGGAAAAATGATAAGCAGTTCTAACTGCGAATTTGGGATTGCTTATCTTTTTGCTTTACTTGATAAACTGATAAATGATAAGCAGGTGGGTAAGAAATTTAAATTAAGTTGCTCTACATCTAAAGTGATAACAGGAATAAGCTATATAATATGTAAATGAATAGTAATGATGATTTTAACAAAAAACAAACTTTATTAAAAAAAATTTTTTCATTCAAAATTAGAATTATAAAAATGTTCGGAGGTTTGAATCGTTCAAATTAGACTTGAGTTTTCATTTTCTTCTTTTCAGGACATGCGGTACCATAAATCTCAAAATAGTAGAATTTGAGTTTTTTTGCCCTCTTTTCAGGATGTTTAGTACCATGAATCTCAAAATAGATAGTATTATACTATCATCTTTTTTCTGATTACTGTTGAAATTTAATAGAAAATTTTTGATTGCAGTTAAACAAAACAAAAAAAAAGAGAATTACTTTCAGCATTTTGATAATAAAATCTGACTTAAATGGATAATTTTTGTAAAATTATCATCCAATATCTTGATAAAAATTGTCATCATTCAATCATGATTTGTTATCATATTTATCAAAAGTTTGATATTCGAATAGCATTTGATGTATAATTTAATTATTTTTTGAATGAAATTGATTTAATATTCAGCTTTTTAACAAGTTAAATGTTCAATTTATAATTTAATGAAAGAAATAAAAAGCTGAAAAATATTCGTTTTAAGAATCATTTATTTAAATTAACTTATTTTGATTTGGTAAAATGAGCAATAAACTAACGTAATATTACATCAAAATTTTGAAGTAGTATATACTTTACATTATTACCTTTTTTACTGTTTTTTTTTAAAAATGGAAGGTAGAAAAAATGATGAATTTTCTTTCGTAAAAGTATTTTGAAAAGGAAGTATTTTGAAAAAGAAGTCAAATTACAAAAATAAAATTTCTAACCTTTTTAATTTGTTATTTTGCTCTTTTTATGTATTCATCATTTTGCAAACATTTTTTTTTCTTTTTGCTTTTTTTTTTTTGTTTTATAATAGCGGTAAAAATTTTTTTTTTTTTGTTAGAATTCATTTCAAAAGTTTACGAAACAAAAATTTGCGAATTTTGTGAGATGAGGAAGAAGAAAAGATTGTAAAGGTTAAAGGAAGGAAGGAAGGATGATTTTTGAGAAATTGATTAGAATTTGTATTACACCACAAATGTCAATTTTTTGTTTTCTAACAAAGTACAAATATTTCGTTGGAATAATTGCGAGTCGAGTCGAGAGTGAAATGGTATGTGGTGTAAAAAAACAAAATTTCTCTAAAACTATTGAAAAATTTGTACTTGAAGCATGAAAAAATTAAATTTAAATTAAAATTTTTTCGAAAATTTAAATAATTTTCACGAAAAATATTTTATGTGAAAATTTCAGCTAAAATTTAATTCAAAATTTGAATCAGTTTTTTGAACCAAAAATCACTAAAATAATTCTGAATTGTTGTTCGTTAAATGATTCTAACATTTTCATGTAATATTTTTGAAAAATTGTCCAAATTTCAAAAAAAAAAAAAAAAAAAAAAAAAAAAAAAAAAAAAAACCATTCGAAAGCCCAGATAACAGAATAAACTAAATGGTGAAATTAGCTCATCATTAGGCTCTAGCTAAGAATTAAAACTTGGCTTGATTTGAGTTATTTGTACTTATTTGAATATTTTGTATTTTGAGTAATTTGAATTTTTTAAAACTAGAATCGTCAGGCTCTAATCAGAAAATTAAAACTTGGCTGATTTAAATAATTTGCACCATTATTTATTTAGCATTAAATTCATAATATTTTGTGTCAAATTGCCAACTTAATTACAAACAAATAATAATAATTTAATCAAGAAAACTCTTTAAACAATTGAATTTAGAAAATCCAGATAATGAGATTCTTGAATTGTGATTTGGAATTCGAATATTTGAGATTCTTGATTTCTTAAGTGTGGAACTTCTGATTTATCACAAGATAAGACTGATTTATAATATCGCTGATAATTTTTTTTCCTTTCACTTCTTTCTTTACTTTAACTTTCCACATATCCCTTATTTTTTGCTTATTTGATTTAGAATTCGATAGGTAACGAGAAATATCTCAAAATTACAATTAATTTTGATTAAATTTTCAATTTAATTTGCGAATTGATAAACTTTCAATTGAATTCTTTTTAAAATTTGATTTATTTTTTCATTAATAATTGTAATCTTTTACTATTCATAATATGTATTTTTCAACAAATTAGTTGATCAAGTAAATAATAAGAAAATTTCGATCATATTCAAAATTTATCAATTATCTGATAATAATTGATTTTTATCACATTATCACCAGTGATCAACTTTTTTTTTGCTATATTAAACAAATTAATTATAACAAGTTTCTTGTGCAAGTTCAGGTAGACGAACAAGTTACAGCAATCAGGTGATAAGGTTAGTGCAATTAAATGATAATTATGATTATTTCAAAAAATAAAAAATTCGTTTTTATTTTTTATTTTTTAGATTTTATTATTATAATTTAGTGGTTCCAAAATAATTAAAGCTTGAGATGATAAAAACGAATAATATAGTGTAATTTCAATTGTCGCTTTGATGATAACGATATAAAAAATCGGACATAAACTTTTGAATTTTAAATTCTTAACTCTAATTTAAATAGTTAAATTAAATTTCTACCAGAATATTAGAATTTCTATCAGAATCTATAAGAATTTATCAAAATTTACCAGAATCCACCCTGGAACGACATTCTGGTAAATTCCAGTAGATTCTAATAGAATAAATTTAATTTAATCATTTTATTTTTTGGAAATGTATTTAATTTACGTAAGAATTTCAAGAATTTTAGAATATGATTTTTTATTTTGTTGAAAATTTCTTCAAAAACAATGAAATATTGATTTTTAACAAAGTGTTTTCTTTTTTTTTTTTTTCATTCTTTATCAATTATCATCAAAAAATGCACTTTTTGTTCATTTCAATGATTTTTTTTTGCTTGTTGAAGAGAGATTTCTGATCTAATTTATTGTCAAAAAAAAAAAAAAAAAAAAAAATCAATGAAAACAAGGAAACAAATTGATCGAATAGAATAGAATATTATTCAAACAATATTATTTAAATAAATGTTTACAGGAAAGAAATTCTAAAACTACTTAATTATCAATTGATTGTCGAAATTTGATTTCATTAGCTATGATAATTGAAATGAATTTTGCTGATTTGAAATTAATTGTATATATATATTTTTTTTTCAACATCATTACTTCAAATAAAATGAGAATTTGTTATAATTTTTTTTTTTTAAATAATTGAATTAATTAATTTAAATGTGTTAAAAATTGAAATGAACCGAAGAGAGGCAACGGAATGATTTCTAGAAAAAAAAAAAACAAAAACACAAAATCTTGTTTGATGATAATTTTTTGATCTGAATATTTTATCAAATGAATCCAATTCTGATTTTAATATTTGGTTCTGTTTTTGTTATTTCATTATTTATTAAAATTCCATTGTTTTAAGGGCGAATTTGCTATTTGAAATTAATTTCAAAAAAAAAAAGTTTCCATAATTTAGATTCAGCACTAGTGGTGAAACTATTTCTAGCCTATATTAATACAATTAGGTTAAAGGATAGATACAATCAGGTTGACGTCAATTAAAACAAAAGAAAAAATTACATTAAAAAAATTTTAGGAAGAAGAAATTGATGAAATCTGCTGTTCCTCTTTTGCGAAACGAAAAATTCGTCGGAAAAAAGAATCATTTAACAAATGACTTTTTGAAAAATGTTAAATTTAAGATAAGCAAAAGATCAAAAACCAATCCAAAAAATGATAAATACTTACTTGGATTATATTGCTAAGTTGTCTTAATTCAGCATTTAAAACTTGATTCAACTTCAAATCATCTTCTGTCGAGTAATTTTCTCTACCGCTTTTCATGTCCAGTAATTTCAAAAGATAATGAAGCAAACAAAATTGCTAAATTCACTTCAATTAAAAGGTTCTGTCATTTTTTAAATTTAAATTTAAGTACTGGATCCTAAAAAACGATTCGGAATCGTGGAAAAAATATATTTTACATGCAGATCCCTGAGAAAAAAAAAGAAAAGGTAGAAAAAAGAGAACTATTTTAGTTTGAAAATTTCAGTTGGAAATAAAAATAGACGCAGAATTAGCAAGAAATAGTCTTATTGAAAAATAGAAAAAAACTAACGAAAAATGAAAATTTAAGCTTATATGCTCAAATTTATTAAACAAATTTTTTATTTCTTTCCAAGTTTTTTCTCAATAATTTTATTACGGTAATTACAGTAAAATACTGTAAGCTATTCAAAAAAAATGTTATCCAATAAGTTTATTATAAGAAGAGCAATGATAAAGTGTTAACAATTACTAAAAATTAGAGCATAATCTTCCAAAATTATTGTATTGTAATTCATTATTTCTATTTAATTAAACAATAGTTTTATTAATCTTACTGTAGAATATATTGAGTATACGGTAAATTTATTCACCGCCGAACATAATTTAAATAAGTTTGATTGTAACTAATAAGCTTATAATACTTATGCTAAAGATGTTCAATGATTAATAAGCTTACCCAAACATATTTATCATCCATCATACGAAATTCATCTTTCTAACAAGTTTATTAAATTCAACTTTTCGAAAGTTTACTGTAAAGTTAGCGTGAAATGCAACAGTCAAGCAAATTTATTAAATTCGAATTTCCTGAAAGTTTTCCGCAAAGCTAGCACGAAATACTATAACCGTACAACTGAAAAATATTTTAATTAAAAGTATAGCAAACACTATTTGCTCAATAAGTTGTATTTACAGTTTCGAGGATTTGTTTACTGTAGAATGTATTGAATATACTGTAAATGATCATAATTGAGTGAAAAAAAAAAGAAAATCCGAAATTATTTGAATTAAATTAAATATTTGAGTTGAATTCAATTGTTTTTTGTGATTTATCGCAAAAAAAAAAAAAAAAACAAGCAATCTTCCTCATTCGGTAAAACATCAAGTTTCACTTAAAAAAAGGAAAAAAAGTAAAATTTCATTTTATTTAAAATTAATCTAAAATTAGATAAAATTACAAATTCAATAAATATTCCTAATTTTATATTTGTTTTTTAAATCAATACTGTTTTTTTTTCAGACTATAATCACTTGTATTTTGATGATTCAAAATAAGGATGGCGAAAAATCAAAACATTTGATCAATTTTCAAAAATTTAATTACAAAAAGAATATTACCTAAATAAATTGACGTACAATGCTATATTCTGAAATATTATGCAAACAGAAATAATTAGATTGCCAGGAAAGTTTTTTTTATCGTAATTGATGATAATCATTTCAGAAATTATATTATAAGATTAAAAAATTTAACAAAACAGGCGTATTTTCCATATTTGTTCGAGAAATTACAAATTAAAAAAAGATAGCTTAAATTTTCTCTTATTCTAATCATCTTAATTATTATTTTAAGCAGAATATACATCATAAATGTATTCCTTTTGAATTTTCTTCAAAATCTTTTTTTTTTCTTTTTTTTTCATTGGGCAGTGAAAAAACTAACCCCAATATTGAATTTTCAGTTGATATCAGAAAGAAAACGAAAGAAAGAGCAAAAATCAAATTTTTATAATATTCGTCAAACATTAAATTGAAGATACCTGTAAAGGACAAAAATTCAAGATGGGAAGTAAATCAACAAAAATTTTTCAGAATTGTTCCGTGTCCAAAGATCATTAATTTTCAAATTAAGAATTACTTTCAGAAATCAATTTTTCTTGCTGATATTCAATAATATTTGATTTCTAATTCAAAGCATGAAATATTCCAAATGATAGCTTTTGACCTTTGAATAAGCTATTTATTCTTGAAAATATTCAAAAATATTTGCATCTAATACAAAACAAGTTTTCCATCAAATATTTCAGATGACAGCTTTTTGAATCTTTCATGTTATCATCAAAAAGCTCAAATGTTCAGTTGACATTCATTTATTGACAATTAAATTAAATAATTTGCAAAATTACGAAAGCGCTTGAAATTCTAGTTTTTAATGGGTTAAATTAAATTTTTTCTCGAATTTTCCTGTACAATATTTAACAAACTTTCATTTAAAATTATTTGATCAAACTTGTTCCATTTAAAATTTCAATGAAACTTTACAACAAATAACAATTGATCATTCCTTCTGCTGTTTGTCAATTAATGATAATTTTTTTTTTTTAAAACAAAATACAACATTTTTTAATATTTTTTATTCGAATATAATATCTATAATGATATTTTTTTGCATAATATAAATCATACTTCTTGGGTGAAAGTAGAGAAATTAACTTTTGCATAAATTTAATAAACTTAATTGGAATTTCAATTCACAGCTTAATGCTAATTTGTTCATTTCATTTAGATTAGATGATAATTGAATAATTAAATTTCAAAGTTTCCAAATATTACGTATGGTAATTTTCTAGTGAATTAAAAAAACCAAAAATCTACTTGAAATATGAAAAAGAAATTGAAGAATTGAATTATGGATTATATTTAATTCGAATTTCATACTTACTAGAATCTATCTTTTTAATTACTAGAAATTAACTTATTTATCTTATTAATTTTCTGATTTCACTCAAGGCTATAATTTATAACTTATGAATTTTTAATTGACCTAAAATTAAGACAAAATTCTATTCATATTTTCTGTAATCAACGAGAAAAAATTGTTTTCAAAATGATAATTGACTCCAACTATGTATCTCTCCATGAAATCCAATTTTCTTTTTTATGAAAGTTTTTCCTAAATAAAATTACATCATAACTGAAAAATTTTTAATACAGTCATTTCTACATTTCATTACCGTAATTTTTAAAAAATCGTTATCGTAATTTTTAGGAAGTAATACGAATCATTTACATTTGTTACCTTTTTTTTTTTTTTTTTTTTTTGCTCAACACCTCTATGCTATCATTTTTATTTTTGCATAATTTCATCTTCAATGAGTAATATTTACTTATTAATTTTTAAAAAATTGTGATTCGTAGCGTTCAAATAAAAAAAAAAAAAAAAGAAACAATTAGTTTGTTGATCAGTTCAAAATTTTATTCCATTCATTTAAAATACAGTACTGTAAGGAACTTAAATAGAATAAAATTGATCGTTAAATTTTTAATTCTATTCATAAGAAAATTACTTGCATTGTTTTAATTCATATTTCATGATTTTATTAGAATAACCATGATTAGAAATTTTTTTTTACGCTGACATTGATAAAATAAAAGTTAAATAATAAACTTAGCACAAATATAAAATCGAAATAACAGATAAACAGATACGCAATAATTAATTACTTAATTAATTAATGAAACGTAAAATATTCGACGACAGCAACATTCTTTTATCCGATTTTTTATTTCAAATATGATTTTTTTTTTCGTTGTTAAAATCCAATTTATATTTTATTACTGTGGGGTCAATGCAGTAATGATCTCTCTTCGAACATCTTCAGATAATGCTGCAAAATTTCAACAGTTAAAATTACGCTCAGAATTTTAAACAAGAAATTAATTAGATTAATTAAACTATATATGATTACCTGAGTAAATCATAATATTACTTTTGTGAGAAAAATAATAAAACTTTTTAAGTGGCGATTGATTTTCTCGATTTTTAATTCTGATAAAATTTTTGATCTTGTATTCAATTTTAAAATAGCTTTAACAATCGAAAATCATTTTATTGTTTGTGAATTTGAAAAAATATACTCCAGAAAGCTATCAGCATAATTGGATTCAATATTTGATATTTTATATTTAAATTTCGGAAATTATTATTGAAATCGTTTCGTGATTGTCATTTCAATGGCTAATTTTGAGAATATAAAATTAAAAATCCCGAAAAATCAGTAGAAATATTAAATTTGATAAGGAGAAATGTATTAAATTATTTCTATTAAAATGATAAATTATTGTTCAATAACTTCAATTTTTTAAAATTATTACAAATAATTGTTTAAAATTTCAATTTTTTGAAATAGATTATTCCGAATTTTAGTTTTAATTTAATTTTCAAAAAAATTAAATCATTCTTATTTCCGATATTATCAGAAATTTTAGTTTTCTTGGAAAACAAGTTTTTGCATTAATTTCGTGAAAGAAATTAATATTCGCAAACTTGTTTGTCATTTCGAAAATCAAAACCAAATTTCTCAATCAAAAGCAAAATAAATGCTTCGTTTACTGAAATAGATTGTGGAAAATAATTTGCAAAATTTTAAAATATTAAAGGGAATTTGCGATCTAAAATTACTTTTGATCTTTTCTCAATTAATTTGAAAATAATCATAAATTATGCAAAAAAAAAAAAAAAAAAAAGAAAAAAGCTTACAATCCATGATGGCTTGAATTTGTTGCGATTTTTGTCGCGTAGTTAGATGCGGCGCATCAGCAATAGCGGACATCCTTGCGTCAGCATCTTTTGCTGCTGGCGAAAATCTAGCTATTGCCTGCTGATGGACTCTTTCATATTCAGCTCTAGCTTTCTTTACTTCTTCCATGAATTGAATAAATCGAGCCTGAAATTAATTTTAGGTTCAACTTATTCACTCTAGATGATGTAATAATTTTGCAAAAGAAAAATTAAGCATTATTTGTCTATTTCATGAATTAGTAATTTCATTTTCAAATTGATTTTATTTTTAATTTTAAATTTTTATATGAAACGAAAAAAATGATAACTTCGAGAAATGATAATTTGCTGATGAAAAACTAGCAAAAAAAAGTATTTCATAGCTGTTGCTTCAAGTTATAACGTGAAGCAACACGTTTGTTTCAATTCATTACGTGAAGTAAAACGTTTATTTCAATTTGTGACGTGAAGCAACAAGTTTACTTCAATTTATCACGTGAAGCACGATGTTTAACGAATTTTTCAGCGTAAAATATTGAACGTGACAAAAAAAAGAAGGCAAGAAGGATAAAGAATGAAATAAAATGTGAAAAAAAAAAAAAAGAATAAACAAATTACAATCATTTAATTTTTCGATTCAAAAAAAAAATATAATTGCAAATTTAGACGATTTTTTTTTTAGCATTTCCAAAAATGAGCAAATTGATAAAATACGCGAAAATTGATAAAATACGAGCGAATCGAAAAAATACGAGCAAATTGAAAAAATACGAGCAAATTGAAAAAATAGAAGCAAATTAGACTAATTTAAAAATGTGTTCGAAACAAAAAAAAAAAAAAAATATATCGCTAAAATAATAAATTATAATTGTTAGATTTAACTCTGAGATCATAACTATTTTTCAAATTAATTATTTATTAAAAAAAAAAAAAAAAAAGAAAGAAAAACAAACAAACTTTATAATTGCCACCAAGTGAATCGATGAATGCTTCAACATCAGCTTCAGTTTGTTGATCGGTTTTATTTTCATCATTTTTTAGTAATTTAAAAAATTCATCGATAACATTTTGTGGTGCACCATCCAAAAATGGTGGTATTTCACGTTCATCAGGTTGTTGTTGTTGTTGTTGTTGTTGTTGTTGACGACGTTGAGGTATTGCTGCTACTACTACTAGTAAACCAATCGTAAATAAAATGAAAAATTTCATTTTTTTTTCTTTGTTTTGTTTTTTTTTGTTGAAAATTGATTGAAATTGAATAGGAAATTGGATTACTATTTGATGTACTGCTTCGTATAGGCTTTCTAGTGATATGTAATCAAAAATGAAAATGTCAACTCTCTTTCTTTCTTTAAATATTGATGAAAATTGACATGTCAACGATCATTGGAAAAAAGGTGGGATTCATTTTTAAAACATACAGGTAAAACAAGGTATAAAGATTATGATTCAATTCCCTGAGGGTAGTAAATTAGGTGTAAATAATACCGAATAGGGTATCAAATAAAACGATAGAGAATATTTAGAGAGGACGAATAAAATTTAAGAGGTGTAACTTTTTCAAGAAAAAAAAAAAAAAAAAAAAAAAAAACTTTTCCTCCCATTTTTCTTTCAAACTAGTAAAATCATCATCATAGAATGTTAGTGATACTTGTTGATACATGTGAATCATATCATTCATTTTCGCAATTTAATTTTTCTCTTCTTTTCTTCTTTTTTTTTTTTTTTTTTTTTTTTGTCGCAAATTGATGAAATTTGACAAATAAAAGATACATAAAACAAGTAAGCTCAGCGAAAAAAAAAAGAAAAAAAAAATCAAAAGACTACTAATTAGTTTGATGACTAATCAATTTGTTGATATATATTCAATATGATGAAATTGATCATTTTTCATGTCTTTTGTAAGTAATTTATTAATTTTTTTTTTTTTTTCAAAAATTCTTCCTTCATTATCAACATTAATTTCAAGCGAAAAATCAATGAAGCAAAAAAAAAAAAAAAAAAAATGTCATTTAATATTTTTCAACTATTTTGACATATTTCTGGAAGATGGAAAAACATTATCAATGCTAACTAATTTCTAGTGGAAAATCAATTTAAAATCAAAAAAAAAAAAGAATGTCATTTGAAATTTTTAAAATACATCGACATATTTCTAGAATAATCAAAAAGTTTTTTTTTCTTCTAATCATTTCATAAAATGCATCATTTAACGACGAAATGATCAGTAATTACAAAAACCAGTATTATACAATTTTGATTATTTCATCATGAAGTGAAATTTCTTACAAATGAATCTTTTTAAAGTACTAAAATTCCATTTCTAATAAGAAATTTTTTACTGAAAATTTCTAATATTAAATATCGATTTTTGATAAATGATATATTGACCTTTAACAGTATTCATCATACAATTGCAAACATTATGAAGTAAAATTTCTTACAGATGAATCAATTCAAAATACTAAAAATTTTCCTGAACATTTGCGATATTAATATCAATTCCTGATTTGTGATGTATTTGACATCTGACCTTTCTTGACGCCCGATAGCAATTAACAATGATGAAGACATTTTAAATGTTATTTTTAAACGTTTTTATATAATTTTAATAAGTATACAAGTTACAAAAAATCTCTTTCAATTGTTAATTATTAAACTAAAGTTGCAAAAATCAATAATCGCCAAAACTTTTTGATCAAAATAAAAAAAGGTAAAATTTCGAGAGCAAACATTTAATGTTTTAAAAAAAAAAGTTTTTTGCTTTTATCATTTGATTATTTCGATAGTTCAAGGCCAGTTATTTCACAATTTTCAAAATTTCTTTCCAAAATTTCTGATTTAATAATTATCATTAATTATTATTTTCTCAAAATTCAAGAAATTTTTTTAAATAATAAAATTTTCGATATAAAATTACATTCTACAAGTATGATTAATTTTCAAGGTTTGATTTATCATTTTGTATAATATTTGAGTACAATTCAGAAGGCACAAAATTTTTTAAAGAATTCTTTCGAAATTATCAATAATTTTACATTGATAACTTATATATTCATATTTAAATTATATCAATTTACAATAGTTGATTCCTTTTTTTTTTTTTTTTTTACAAAAATTTTTTTGTCAAAAATGTCGTGATTTATAAGAAATGAAAAAAAAAAAAAAAAACTGGTTTCTTAATATAACCAAAAATTTTGTACACAAAATACATCTTTTCTTCATCATCATCAAAAAAAAAAAAAAAAAGAAAGTTAATTTTCAATCGGACAACTCAACTCTTGGCATGACACATAGCAGAAAGCAACGCATAATTCATCAGAAAATTTTCAATGAGCGAAGATTGAAGTTTGATAATTTGTCAACAAATTAAACTGCAAGAATTTCAATGATTAAAAAATACTTTTTTTTTTTTTTTGTGAATGAAGAAATTAGTAAAGTTGAAAATGACTAAATGATGGAAAATTCAGCAAATAAATGTTGAATTTATGGCAATGTATTATGAAAAAAAAAAAAAAAAAAATTTAAAATGACAATTTTCTTCAAAATATAAAAAAATATGTAAAAAAAAAAAAAAAAAAAAAATAAATTATTGAATGAGAAGTTATAAAAACATTTGTTTTCAATTGTCATTCAATAACAATAATCTAAAATATATCATTCATTTAAAGCATTATAATTTAGAAATATAAAAGAAAATATACAAAAAAAAAAAAAAAATTTATCAATACAAATCTTTAAGTTAAAAATTTAATTATACGCTATTTCAATTCATTTATTCAACGATTTTTTTTCCAAATTCTCTTTGTTCATTTTAAAATTATAACATGTTCTTATGTTATAACCTTTACTTATGTCGTATTTTTACTTGTCTTGACAGAATTTAGTACAAAAAAAAAAAAAAAAATTTCGAAATTATGATTTTTCCAATTCTCATAAGCGTAAAAAAAAATCATAATTTCACAATTTTTTTATTTTCCTGTTTTTACGCCGAAATTATTCTCTTTTTTTTGTTTTTTAATTTTTTTTTACATCAAATTCTTACCTTGGCAGAATGAAGACAAAAAAAAAAAGGGAAAAAAATTGTGATAAGATGATTTTCTCCAATTATCTCTACTTATTTCAATGTTACAATGTATTTTTTGTATTATGACGTGTTTTTACGTCATATTCTTGTTTTGATAGAATTTAGTTCAAAAATTTGTGATATAATCTTTCTAACTTGTTTATAACTTCTATATCATAAATTCTTTCACGTTAAATTTTAGCTTCGATATCATAAAAGTTTTCATGATTCTTCAATTATCGTCATTTGGAAACGTCAAGTGAAGGGATTCAGATGTCTGCCATTTAGAAATCCCAAGTGAATGGATTCAGATGACTGCCATTTAGAAACCTCAAGTGAATGGATTCAGATGACTACCATTTAGAAACCTCAAGTGAAGGGATTCAGATGACTGCCATTTAGAAACCTCAAGTGAAGGGATTCAGATGACTGTCATTTAGAAATCCCAAATGAAGGAATTCAGATGACTGCCACTTAGAAACCTCAAGTGAAGGGATTCAGATGCATCGAGATATGTCGTAAGAATTTTACTGCATTTCTCAGGTTTTTCGTGAAATATTCGGTGCAAGTTGAATGTGAGCAAAACCGGTTTATCACTAATGGCTTATTTAACAATATACATCGAAGCATAAAATTTGTGCTTAGTTTTAAAATTTTGCGTAAAATTCTGATTGCTATTCATCTTTGATTTTTGAATACAAACCTGAAATACGGAAATGTAATATATGATGAAAAAGTAAATAAAAATGAAACTAGAAAATATAAATTCTAAAATTGAACTTAAAATGATTGACAAAAGTGAAATTTTATTATAAATCTGAACACAATTATAAAATAATTAAAATAGAATAATTCAATAAATCATGAAATTTTCTTATAAAAATCTATAACTTCTGGTGCTATTTTAACTTGCAAATTACAAATTCACTTACAATTCAAATTCAATTTAGCAATTTAAAAAGTAATTACTTTTTAAATATATCTCGAATTTGTTTTCCCTTTCCACACTTAACATTTCATCGTTTACAATATAAGGCACATCTCTTTCAACTTTTATCGCTTTTGTCGAGAAATTCTCGACATGCAATAAACTCGCCATCTTATTTATTATTTCCATACTTGCTTTAAATTGATCATACTTTTCCTAGAATTATGATCAAGAGAATTGAATATTTAAAAAGTAAAAATGAGAAATTGAATTTCAATTCGCTTAATAATAATATTAAATGATTGTGAAAAAATTCATGAAAAATTCGGAAAATTTAATGACTGAATTTGGTTCAATGATTTTCTTTCAAGAATTGTAATTTTAAGAGAAATCAATTAGAGAGTAAAGAAATTTATTGATAGAAATTAATTAATGAATAAGTTAAGAGAAATTCATTAGGAGAATTAAATACATATACAGACAATTAAAATATAATGTTATTGAAAAAAAAAAAAACCTAGAATTAGTATCATATTTTCAATAGTTTATTTTGATTATTGAAAATAACAAAATTTTTGAAATTCCTCTCCACAATTCAATTCAAATTTTTTTTTAAATTCCAAAGAATGAATGAAGAATGCATGTTTTTTTTTTTTTTTTTTAATCAGGATTTCAAAAAATTTGCTTTCAAATAAATGTAATTTCAAAATATCTTTCTTTTCAAAAGGAAGATATTTTGCATTTTTCATTTTTTATTTTTTGTTAATCCAAACATGAATTATTTATATTATAAATACATTATGATAATAGCATATGAAACGAAGAAAATTAGTGAAATTTTTTTTCAAATTAATGAAATTTTTTTTTTTATTTCTTAAAATATTAACTTTTTATTCCTCATTCGTTCATTTTATTGCTTAAAATACATTTTTGCACTGAAATGTCTTTAAAAAAAAAAACAATTTTTTGCTCACACCTTAATCATACCACCTTTTTCGTTTACCCATTTTTCAATTGCTTCTTTCACTTCAAAATCCGGTTTGTTGACAAATTTTTCCAACAGTTCCATCAACTCACGTATCGTTGATTCTGATTCGCCAAATAGGAATGATGGAATCATAGAATGTTCATTACCATGCACAGTATAAATGATAAGTAGGATAGAAAGTTTTAATGAAATAAATTTCATCTTTATTATTCAATCAACTTTTCGAAATAAATCTGTAGATTTAAGCTATTTTCAGAATTACACGTAGATTTAAAACATTTTCAAAGTTACACCTAAATTCAAGCTATTTTCAGAGTTACACGTAGATTTAAACTGCTTTCAGAGTTACACGTAGATTTAAACTGTTTTCAGAATTACACGTAGATTTAAACTGTTTTCAGAGTTACACGTAGATTTAAGCTATTTTCAAAATTACACATAAATATGAGTTTATTTTTAATGTTACATGTATATTATATGAAGTTGTGATTTAATTTTTTTAATAGTATATAAATTCCTTTGCTAAATGTTTTCTGTGAATGCATTCAAATTATCAATTAAATTTATTGTTAATTATCAAAAATCACTTTAAACATATCGATTATTTCGGGATAATTGACAGTACCATAAATTGATTATAAAATTCCGATATATTTCATCTATCACGTTCCACGTTTCATCTACAATTGTCGTCTTTGGTAGATATGTTCCATGATAAATTTCATTAGAATCTACTTTTGTGCAAGTTATATAAAAAGTATACTGATAAATAAGTAGATTCTAGAGAAATATATTCTATTTATCACTTAATCTAATTTTGTCCTTCAAGATGATCATGAAAAAAAATCACGTCGATTATTATTCGTTCGTTGACATTGCATCTTGAAGCATAAAAATATTCACGTTGATTTAAAAAAAAAAAAAAGGGAAAATACGAAAACAAAAAAGATAGTAAGCATCTGGTCGTTTAGAATTAAAAAATTTCATTTTTGAAACAATTGTCTGCTTAGATTCTTTTAAATGGTTATCGTAAATAATAGAATGTAAAAAACAAAAAAAAAAAAAAAAAAAGAAAGTAGAAATGAGAAAATTTCGAAAAAAAAATGACGAAATTATTCAAATTTTTATCAAATTGAAGTTTTTTTTTTTCATCATAAACTTTGGATAAACAATTGTAGAAATCTACATTCGAAATGTTTGCAAACAGAAGAATAGTTTTTGCAATTTTTTACTTCTCATTTTGTTTTGTTATTTTAGTTTTATGAAAATTGTTTAAAAGCAAATAGAAGCAACATTAATCATTCACCCAAAAACAAATTTTAATTTAAATAAATAAGGAACAAAAGAAAACTTTTTTAAGATAGCATAAACGCTAAATTATGATTATTTTGTATCAATAACAATTTTTCCCAATTTCTTTCAATAATTTAAAAATGTTGTTAAAAACTGTGAAAATATTCAAAATGAAATAAAAAAAAAAAAGGATTCAACAAATTTCCAAACCTTTTTTATTATTCGATCATCTCTTATCAATATCATATCATTTATCAGCACAAAAATTCTTTTTTTTTCTACTTATATATGTCACAAAAATGTTATTGAAAATTATTTATTCAAATACTGCTTGAACATCTTTCTATTTGTGGATGATTGTATCACTGATAACGATATAAATAGATAGATGATCGTTTTTTAGGGTTGAAATGCTTTCTGTAATTCTTGCTTCACTTTATCCGGCAATTCTAAAAATTCTTATGATCGGTTGCAAAAAATATGAAAGAAATTAAAATAGAAAAATAATAGGAAAAGATGAATTTAAAAAATTTAGAAAATGAAAGGTCATCCTAATATATCTGTCCTTTGAGCATCAATATCCATCTCATCAATTAGAATGAAAGATTCGGAAGGATCGATGAATATAGCTAAAAATGTTACGAATGGTACGAAAAATCGGAAGAATCGGAAGAAAAAATTGAAAGAATTCAAAGAAAGAAATATTTACGATCAATGATGAGCTGAATTTGCATTTGCTTCTGTAATCCCGTCAATGTGGAATTTTTCGTAACGGAGATCAATCGTGCATCTGCTGCTTTTGCTTCACGTGAAAGATTTGCAATTATTTTCTGATGCTGTATTTCAGCTTTTGCTAAAGCGTCCAGTGCTAGCTTCTTGAATTCTTTGTAAGCGCTCTGTAAATTTTAGGTTTTATTAAATTATTCAAATACTTCCATGGTTGCCATCAATATATTAATTTAAGTAAGCATTTGTTGAAATTAATTAATTGAAATTAAACTAACTTGAATTGTAACAGTCTGTCGAGCAATCCATGTTTCAATTGTTTCTTCCATTTGCTTATCAGTTCGATATGGTGCGGTAGCAAGTAATTGCAGAAAATCATTGGTAACATTTGGTGGTGCACCAATCAAAAATGGCGGTATAAATAGTTGTAATTGTTGTTGTTGCAATTGTTGCAGTTGTTTTTGTTGTTGTTGTTGCTGTTGTTGTTGTTGTTGTTGTTGTTCCAATTGTTGTTGTTTTTGTGGTTGTTTTTTTTCCGGTTTTTGTGATTGTAGTTGTCGTGGGTGTTGTTGGGCAATAATGCATGAAATAAGCAAGCTAGCAATAACGAATACGTTCATTTTTGATGATAAATTTATCACCTAAAAGTGAATGAATACAAGCAAAAATACGTAATTTAAACTTAGATTTAAAACTTTGTCAAAAATTCAGCTGATCAGTTATTGTTTAGACAGTAAAAGTTGAAAAATAAAGAATCGTGTAAATGTACTGTTTTATTAGGAATGACACTGGAAAGGACATCCGAGTAATATTTTACATTTTATATGTGAAATTGAAGTAGGTAGATCATTAGCCGTAGAAAGGCGGAGAAGTTTTGTTGATTTTACCCAATGTGAATCAACCTTTTTTATTTTTTTGTAAATTTTACAGTATTCACTAATCTTCGGTAAGACTGTATCGAAATTTCTGTTCTATTTGTACTGAAACATTTATCAAATGTTCAGTAAAAGTAGCTTTTTTTTTCCGAAAACGAAAAAAAAAGGAAGTAATCATTCTGTCAAATTATCATGAAATTTAACGTTTTAGTCTTCTTTTTTTCTTTCTATTTTAATATACATTTTATTCATACTGATTTGAATTTAACAATGATAATTTTTTTTTTAAAAATGAATTTTAATTCACGTTTCATTTCACGTTCAAAATTAAGAACATGTGCAGAATTTATGGAAGAATAAAGGATAAATCCTCATTATTATAATTTCTTTCCATATTGAATTCTTCTAATTAACTTTCACTCTATATCTTTTTTGCAAAAGAAATCTCTTTGCCATTTCTGACATCTTATCATTTATACAAGAAAACTTCTTTTTTTCTTTCTTTCCAATTGTTTGCTAAATTGTTACTGGATATATGCTAAATTGTTACTGAAATAAGATGGATGATTCATTATTTAAATATACTCCGCTCTAATGATAAAATATTTCTTAAAAATTTTACAGGAATTACTTTGTTCATTTTTCATTCTTTTAACAAATTTTTTGAATTTCTAAAAACTGGTTACATTACTTTGTTGTCTATTTAAAGTTAATGTCGCAGAAATCTGAAAAATAGTGTTGAAGAAACAAGGGTGTTGAAGACCAAGACGATAGTTTCAAATGGACCAACAAGCCAGTAAACATGTTTATTGCCAAACAATAAACATAAGGATAAACATGTTTCCCGCCAAAACGATAAATATGTTTACCAACAAAAGGAAAAGCATATTTACTAATAGCGAATGAACGTGTTTCCCGCCGAAACGATAAATATGTTTATCGGCTTGTTGATTTACTTAAAACTACGCGTTTCTTGACCTTTAACACTCCTTCTTTTGAATTAATTACATTTTTTTCAGATTTTTCGAACAGTTCATTTAATTTTATAAAAATCAAATTAAATGCAATATGTTAGAATTATTGTATACTTTTTCATCTAATTATTCTAAATATAATCTTTTCTTTTTTTTTGCCGAAAATTCTGCTAATTAATAGATATGATTGGCTGTGATACCGGTTGTGTTTGTAGTAAAAAAATGTTTTTCTCTGATTATTTACCGTGACAAACAATGAATCGATTTAAGGAGAGTATAATAGAATTGATCAAGAAAGAAGGCTTGTTTGACTAATTTTTTAAAAATTTTAGACTTCCAAAATTTAAAAGATTTATCATTAAGCATTTGAGATCAGAACTAGTATTAAGATTGAAAAAAATGGAGGAGAAGTACTGATTCGAAGTGATTTATGCAAATTTAGAAATAAAGAAATAAAAATCGCGACTGAAAGTAGAAAAATAACATGGATGATAATACAGTAGAGAGCGATAAAAATAAGTGATAAATGATTTGAATACTACTCTTTTATCTGCAGTATTTAATGTTATATATTCAGCGTTAATTTTTTTTTTTTTTTTTTTTAAATAAGCAATGAAGTAATTTAAATTGGAAACTCAGTCGTCCACTAGTTGAAAGTATAATGTGGCAAATATAACAGCGAATGGAGATTTTAGATCAATCAATAAACGAAATATTGGAAGGGATTGAAAGTTTTAAGTTATTCTTTTCGAAGACTTATTTCTATGAAAAAAAGTTTCCACAAGTTTTTTCTAAATTTACATAAATTTTATAAATTTCTTATCTCAATTATTCATCAATGCATTTGTCTGTACAAATTATAGAATTATTGTTTTCAATTGAATTCGTCTTTAATGCTCATAATAAAAAATTTCAAAATTCATGATAATTCTAGTTATAATAATTATTTTATAGTAATTATATTCTAATTCTTTTTCTGTTCTCATTCAATAATTTTTCGTTAAATTTGAATGGTTTAATCAATCCATTAACTTTCTTATCTCAATTATACATCAAATGTATTCAATAATTTATCATGAAATGAACTTGCTGAGTGGATACTACACTGTATTCATATGGCACTCACAAGTTCACTTCAAGAAAAATTACTATGAGGATAGAAAAAAAATTAGAGTGTAATTTATTGATTAATTAATTGGATCATTGAAGTAACCATTGTCAAATTAATTTTTATAATATTTGACCTTGTTCCGATGGATTTTCTAAAATTCAGATTTGTTTCAATCTTCGTCTTTCTTTTACATTGTGTGCCAGATGAACATATTTAAATTGATGAAAAATTATCAGATGAGGAAATAACTTTTATTCTAGAAGGAAATTATTTCAAGAAGAAGATGAAGGAGTGAATGGAATACTAAAATTATTGCAACAACGAGAAACTGATTTGATTACATTAACTTTCATTATCAATCAAAAATTTTGGAAAAGATATCAGAGATATATTTGAATACCATTAAATATAAATTTTATGCAAATTTTGAAATTTTTCATTGCTAAATCATTTTTGTTTGAAAAATAACCCATGATAATTTTGTTAATTCAATAATCTGTGATAATATCATTTTAATGAGTACAATAAGGCTAAAATAATCAAATCAACAAAAGCTTTAATTATTTTATAGATTTTAAACGTTTCTTTCATGCATCTGAATATGTCGATTTACACATTGAACAGGCTAGAAGCTAACGAAAATTTATTATATTTCTTATCATTTTTGATTTGAATATCATTTACTGGTAGACAAGCAATTTCTCCGCTATCACTGGGCATGTTTTTCCCATCAAATTCAATCATATTTTGGTTTTTTTCTTTTTTTTTTTTTTGGACAAAACATTTTCTTGGTTTGTTTTTGGATAGGACGTTTCATTAGCAAAACTGAAATATTTCATAATATAAATATGATAGAATAATCAAAATATTTGCATAATAGAAATATGTAATACTTCTTAGTCAAATGAATCATTTATCTATATCTTATCCTTTAATGCTATACAAAAATTTCTGTTTCTTCATCTTTCGATTTGCTAAAACTTGCGTGCATTCTCTGAAATGTTGTAAATCCTATTAAATGCTTGAAATGTTGTAAGGACTACCACGTTGGTAGTCATTCAGTAACCACACAATAAAAGTGATTAGTTACTCAGTAGTTATTCAATGGTATTTAGTAATTAATCAGCGCTTACTCAATGGTTATTCAATCAATCAAACCAACAATCATCTCAACTTACTTGACAATCAATACCCTTCAATTTAATCCAACTTATTATACTCAGTTCATTTCTACTACAACCAAGCGATCAACTGCAATCGTGATTTTATCTGACTTTATTCAATCTTACAATGTAGACGAAAAATCAATCCTCCGCCAACTAATAAAACTTTTCTCACTCAGATTCGTTTCTGTCACAATATGAAAAAAACTTTCCCAACATATCTTACGTGACTTCTTTTTTTTTAAAATTTTAAAGAGAAGATTTTGAATGTTGATAAATCTAACGTTGTTAATTATTGGCCTGTGAATTAATTTCAAAATTGCTAACTCAAATGTTTTTAAAATTATTTATCTGTAACAATCTACTTCAATACTTCGGGAAAGCAAATGAAAATTTTCAATTTTTTCAAGAAAAAAAAAGAAAGCTTTCAATTGACTACAAATTCTTAATGGGATTAGAATCAAAAAGTTCCCATTTTCTATTCATTAGATCGAGAAAATTTTCCTTTTTTTTTACTTAAATCTTGTTAGAATCATTGTAAATGTCTAACTAATAAATATATTTATTTTCCTGTTTATATCAAATGTCACATATTTCCAGAATGATTCTGAACATCAACTAGTTTATTTGTCAACATATTGGCAAGTTATCAGTAAATGCAGAAAATGCAGAAGAAGAAAAGGTTGATTAAAATTTTGCAAAAATATATGCACTGGAATGATCGTTCTTTTATAAATTCCGCCTCATTAAATACTTTTTTCTTCATTGCATGTCAAGCAAAATTTTAATAAAATTATCGAATCAATTATCTAGGCAATTCATATTTCCATTTTAACGACCGATTTTGCGTGATAAAAGAAATTTCGATGACGAATGTAATGATTTTAATATTCCAGTTTAAATCAAAAAAAATGCATTTTTTATAGCAGTGCTGGCATATTTTAGTAGCAGTTAATTCTTATTAAATAGCAAGAAATATTACTTGAAAAATAAAAAGTGAAAAAAAAGAAGCTAAAAAATATGTAAATTTTTGGAATAAATATAAGTATTATTTGCGAAATAAAATTTGATTTTATTCTTAAATTTGTAGAAAATGAATCACATGAATTGTACGAAAATTTACGTAATAAAGAATCCATCGCTTACGTCGACGGGTCATCATCATCAAATTCAAAGATATAAGTAATAAATAAACATTTTTATAAATATATTTTGAAAATAGATGTAAATTTTTATAAAAAAAAAATTGTTCGATAATAAATGACATCAGTTAAAAAATGCATCCAAAATAACAAACTGTTTTTCTCTTAATTTTATTTTCCTCAAATTTTCTAAATTGTCTCGGTAAGATAATTAGGAAAAAAGCAACTAACCATCTAATCATTGATGAGAGAATCAGGAAAGTTGGAAAAAATTCATAAAAATATTTCATAGGAACCTATGAAACAATCTTAGAAGTTCAAATTACCTTTTTTTTATTTTAAAAAAGCAGTAATTTCTATTTTCCATGGATGAATGATTATTTTATTTTAGCAATTAAATGATTTTGTATCTTTTCTGATTGCCCTTTAAATTGAATGAATATCAAAATTATAAAGAGCACTTTCCAGGTTCTTTAAATTATTCTTTGATCAAACTCAATGCTTTTATTTTCATTTATTTGCATATTTCTTTTAATTTTTTAATTTCGATTAAAATGTACAGTTGGAGAGTTATTTCTTCTCAGCAAAAGCTTTCTATTTATCGAAAACAAGTTTATTTTTTTCCAACTTCAACTTTAAAATAGAAATTCAAAGAAATTGGTCATTTATTTACACACTTTTTTTTCAAATTTGAGTTTCAATTTTGATTTGAAATATGAAATCGAAAATCAACTCTTTTTCAAAAAAAAAAAAAATAAATAAATAAATAAATAAAAAATTTCATATCAAATAATTTTTCTTTTCATACATGCAATGCTACTTTATCTTTTTGGATGAATCGAAAAGAGTTTTATTCATTTATTTTTTTTTTTTCATCTTAAGCTTGAAAATTTGCAGAAATTGTGAGAAAAAAAAACGAGGAAGAAAGTTAAATATTAATGAATTTTGTTGAAAATGAAAGCATTGCATGTATGAAAAGCAAAATTATATGATGTGAAATTGAAAACTTTTTATTAAATAATTATTTAGCTTTTCCAACTTTTTTTTTTGTTTACTCTTCCATTTTTTTGTTTTTTTTTTTTTTTTTTTTTTTTTTTTTTTTTTGTTAGTATAAAATATGAATTGAAGAATTTGTGATATAACATAGTTAATGAATGTTTGCTTTGACATATTGAGATTCTGAATGCTTCGTAATGACAGGAAAAAACGAATAAATTTAGTTGTCTTGATTAAATTCTCAGAAATATGGCCAATAACAACAAGTCTAGAATTTTAGGCCTTAATCATTTTCATTTTAGCCAATAACATCACTCTTTCAGCAAATATTTTGCATATATGTCTTCTGTTCAACAAATTTGTGAGGCTTAAATTTAAATTTCTAAATAATTCATTTTAATTTAATTTTTCATTTCTATAAATTTTGTTTCTATTTCTATAGAACGATTATTCTTTTTATCTTATTTAAATTTAAATATTTATTAATTATATTTTCTTAATTAGAAAATTTAAGAGATGTTTACATAGTAAGTGAAGCTGAAATATGCTTAAAATTTTGTGAGTAAAATAGATTTATTGACTATAACATTGATAACATATCATATCATGAATATTTTTGCCAGCAAATTTTATGTTAGTTAAGTCGAATAACTTGAATTTAAAAAAATTAAAGATAATTAAAATTTTTAACCGAAGTTTTTAAATAATCCAATTTGCTTAACTTTTTTAATTAATTTTTTAGCATAAACGAGGTCAAAAATAATCTATGCTTTTCTTTTAAATTTTTAAATAATTTAATTGGATTTCATCCATTTCTATTTAATTTTCCTTTTGCAAAAAAAAAAAAAAATGAATTGAAAGAAAATCTATGCCTTCAATTTCACTTTTTAAATGGTTTAATTTTTTTAGGAAAATGAAATTAAGGATAATTTGTGCTTATAATTTAAGCTTTTTTTTTTAATGTTTCAAATCACAATTTTACAAAATAAAAAACATTTATCCGTTTCTAATAATTTTGAATTGTTAGGCCAATCAAGCGAAAATAAATTTCGGACATCATGAATGATTCATTTCAGTTGGATCATCCCTTTTTTTTTTTGAAAATTTTGGATTTTGAGGACTTGGTAATTGTGCAATTCAATTCAGGAAATGCTCTTGACATGTAGATTTCGAAAAAATTTTGTAGAAAAAAACCATTTACTCGCTTTTTTTTTTTGCGAAATTATTTATAAAATCTTTCAAGCGAAATACAAATATATACAATGTTTTTCAAAAGAAAAATTAAAATTAATCCAAACACTTTATAATCTAGCAGAAATTTTCCGCCTGAATAATCTTTTTAATTTCATTTAAAAAAAGAGAAAAAAAAAAAGCTTTTTTTAATTTTTTAAAAGCTCACTATTAAGTGCCACTATTTTAATTTCATTAGATTTATCATTTTACTTATCATTTCATCTTCATTTTCTTTTTTCTTTTTTTTTTTTTTAATTCAAAATTGATAGCTAAAAAATCTTCTTCATTATTTAAAAAATGCGAAATAAAAAGAGAGAGGAAGGAAGAGAAAGACTTATTTATCATAAATATGCCTATTTTCCTATTCTCTTCAATTTTGGTTTTACCAAAAATATTCATTAAAGTTTAATATTTACTCATAAAAATTTTCTTGCATAAATTAAATCATCCGACATCTTTCTTCTTTCTTTTCTTTCTATTTACTTAATTGTTCCCTACTTTTCTTGATTTGAATTTCCGTTTTTTTTTCCTGAAAACTAATTTTGTTCAACATAATGAGCCAAGTTGATGATGAGGAAATTAGTTTAGGACATTTTATGATTTCTAAAAGTGACTTGTCCCATTTAGTCTAACGACGACAACTCTTGAATTGGCTCATTATTCATTTAGTCTGCTTTTCCAACAAAAATCTTTTAGAATTTCAATTTACACTGAAATTATTCCACATTCTTTTTCTCTCTTTTCTTTCGCAATGAATTGCGAAAAAATTTTTACATATTTTATATTTTCAATCAAGTCGTAATTTTATGCCTTATATCTGGCGAAAATTTCAAGTTTCAGAAGCTTGACTTTTTTCGTCCTATTCTTAATAAAAATATAATTTTTTTTTTTTTTTTTTTTTGAAAAATCTCGAAAATTTTCAAAATTTTCAGTTTACAATCGCAAAATTGAAGAGAGGTATTCTTTTCATTAATAAAAATAAAGATGAATGGTGTTAACTTTGCATCAACATCATAAATATAAATATCTTATCACTGCGAATCATTGATTTAGTACTGATACGATATAGCATTGATAATGATTGATATGATATATTTATCATACGAATCGATCCCTTTTTTTTCTGTTCAGAACAGATTTTGTGAGTTGTATTGCTAATTTTTCTTTAATGTTAAGAAATAAATGATGCAATACACTAATATATGAACTAACAAGTTTTATTTTAGCAGCAAGGATGACCTTTGACCGGATTCCATTCCTGAATCGATATAAAACAATCGATGATGAATTTCTGCAACACTCTGAATGGATCCGTAAACTACGAACACCATCATTGATTGGAATTGGTTAATGATTTATTTTTGAAATTTAAAAACATTGAATCAAAAATAAATCGAACATTTTTTCAGTAATTAAAATTTTACATATTTTTGAATTCAAAATGAAGAAATGTGAAATATATAATTTAAATGAATAAAACGATGTATCAGAAAAAAATAACAAAGATGATGATAATTCTAGTGATAAAGTGTTTTGATAGAAATCTTATAATTCGATTAAATTTTACAACCAAATGATTTCATTCAATTGGGATATTTAACGTTTTTTTTTTATTAATATCGTTCCGCATACGATTTTTCTCTTTTGCGACAGTATAGATAGAAACTTTACAGCTTGATCTCGCTTCAATTCTCAATTTCATTTTTCATTTCTACCATTTTTTTCTTCAAAGAAATATTTTCTTTTATTTTAATTATGCCATTTAGAAAACTTTATTTCCATATCTGAAAAAGCAAGAATAATGATTTAATATATGCTTATTTATCACAAAATTCGGAGTAATTATTGTGTTTTTGAAGTTTATTGATAAATTCAAGTTATCTTTAAAATCACAAACTCTATTTTACCTTTTTTTTTTGTACATTTCAAAAAAAAAAGTAAAATATATGAGAAGATATGAATTTGCAGCTTCTATTCTAACAATACCCATTGGTACATTTATCATTACTCCATATGTGGTGATGAACATTTCTGGACCTTCAGCATTATTATCATTATTGATTGCATTTATCATCATGATCTTTTCTGGTTAACTTTTTACGTTTATAAAATTTTGTAAAAATTACGAAACGATAGAAGAAAAATGAATTTTGGAAAAATTTAATTCTAATCTTCGATCAATAGGTGGATTTTTTTAAAAATTGATTGCAATTCTCGCTAGTAATATTTGCTGCTATATAAAAAATGTTGAAAACGGTAAAATACTAAAATGCTACTACTTGGATTAAAAGTTTTTTTTCTTCCTGAAATACCTGAAAATTCAATACTACCAAAAAAAAAAAAAAAAAAAAAAGAATATCAAAAAATTGCGGATGCGGAACAAGCATAAAATTAGTGACAAGGGATTGAAAATATTCCGCATTCACATCCGCATCCGCATCCCAAATGTTAAATTGAATTTAATTTCATTTATTCTCGAATGTAAAAAATGATTAATTTTTCTTAATTTTCATTTCCAATCATATTTTTTTTTTTCTTGATGATTTGAATGATTTTAAAAATTTTGATAACTGATAAAATTATCCGAAATTTTCTATTTCCAAAACCAGAAAGAAACAATAGAAAATATTCTAATTTAATTGATAATCTAATTAATACTCAGGTATGCATATGAATGAATTGATGTCTTCGATGCCAAAAAGTTGTTTATTATACAATTTTACATATGCTAATTTTGGTGAAATACCAGCTTTTCTGGTTGGTTGGATATCATTACTCGATTTTATTATTTATATTATCATTGTGGCTAAAAGTTGGAGTAATCATATGGTATTATTTCAGTTAATTAATTCATCTTTTGAACTTTACTTAAGATAGAAACTTACTTTGAGCTTACTTAAAATGTCTTTATTACAGTATGATACGACAGTAAAGCATTATAATACAAAATAATGGAATGTTTTTAAAATATTAAAAAAGATATGATAATTGTGTATGATAGAGATGATGGTATTGTTTTTTTAACAAATTTCGTTTTATTCGAAAATATCAGAAAACAAAGGTAGGAAAATTTTAAAAGGTTTGAAATTAAAACAAATGTAAAAATAGTATAATGTTCAGTGCAAGCAGAAAATGGAACACATTTAAATATACAAAATTACTGTGCATTTATTTTAAATTCAAATTTAAATTCGAATTTCATGGGTTTTTCAGAATTTGTTATTTCATGGACTATTCGATAAGCATTTCACGATCGTAATGCCTTATCAATTGAATTCAATTTTTGCAACAAAAATAGATTTCTTTGGTGTATTAGCCATCTTTTGTGCATCAATTATATTATGCTGTAGCATTCGGGTAAATGATTCAATTATATTTCAATTTCATTTTATTCGAAAATGTCGAAAAACAAACATCCAGAAATTTCAAAAGTTTTAAAACTGGAACAAAAATGTACAATTGGCATAAATAATCTTATGAATCCAGTCAAAATAATAACAGGTGTTGACTACCATATCAATAATAATGATGACGATATATGTCTTGGCAACGAATAGTACCGCATTTGTTGGCTTTTATTTTGCTGATCCAAATAATTGGTTGGCTGCTGGTTTTTTTAAAAATGGCCCTACCGGTGTATGTTAAAAATTTCCTATTTAAATAATAATTTTTCGAAAATAAATTATAATTCTGGTCTTCAAGTATTTTATGATATTTAAAGCTTATCATGTATCTAAATGAAAATGTAAATATTCATAGTTACTGTCACAAAACGTTTCAAGTTCTTCACTTATTGATTTAAAATTTTGAAATGTCGTTGAATTTCAAATAGGCGCATATTTCCATATAAATATAGCTAATTTTTTTGTTTTACCTGTCACACTTGTAACAGGTAAAAGTAAGTGAGCTGATTGAATTTTCTGACCACGCCTACTTTCTGTACTGTCATTTTTGCACAACGTCCCAAGATCTTCACCGATTGATTTGAAATTTTCGATGCAACGTTGCATTCGAATAGGCGCTCGTTTTAGCCAGATAAAAATTGAAAGGGTATGGTAATTTAGATGTATGTAAATTGTGTTGATAAAAACTTGGTATTGGTCGGGTTAAATGATGTTATCGGAGGAACCTATCGAACTTGTTATTCTTATCAGTAAAGAAGATGTTGATATTGCAGATGCTAAAAGGTGCATCAAATTACCTATGTGCTTATATCGGTATTGAAACATTAAGTTTTTTGCTGGATGAAACGCAAAAGCCACGAAAACGACTTCCATTTATTATGCCATATATAATTATCCCCTTAACATTAATTATGTTTTTAACAGCGATGATTATCACGTTGGTAACTGATATCACAAAATATCCCGATAATATGCTTTTCCCGAATATTTTCGACAAACTTAAAATACCATCAGCGAAGTACTGATACTTTTGATAACTGAATAATCTGTAAATTAATTAAGTAATGTAATAACTGGTTAATCAATAACAATTGAATAATCTGTAAACTTGAAGAAATTCTTAACTTGTAATAATTTCCTATGTGATATGCCTTTTCAAATTCCGCTTATTATCCTCTTGAAAAATCCTTTTTCCAGTAGAGCTGAAACTTGAAGTTCGAAAATTTTTTTTAACTTCCTAAAATTCTTCAAAATTTAAAATTTTTTCAAACTATTCAAAAAAGTTTTTCGATAATATTTTGGAAATTAAATAAAAAAAAGGGCGGAAAAAATGTATGGAATAAAATGAATAGTTTAAGAGTTATTTCATAAATGATAAAATATTTGTAAATAAACTTTAATAAATCTTGATAATTGATGTGAAATTTTTTTTTTTTTTTTTTTTGAAGATATTTGATGACAATAGGCTCAGTATGTGGCCTATCTGGCGCAATGCTTGCAATATTTGTCCCAGCAACAAGGATTTTGGCAAAACTTTGCGACGATAATTTACTTCCATTCAACTTTTTGGCTCATACTAGTAAGAAGAGAGGAGTACCGTATTATACAACAATATTATGTGCCTTAATTTCATCTACATTAATTATTCTCAATTCTTCGAAATTATTTGGAATTATTGCCTTCAATACACCTCTAAGGCTGATAATACTTGTAAGATTTTCGATCTTATTATTATTTTTCAGTGATTTTCTGTGCTAAATTATTCAGTTAAAGTTTATTTGACTATTCAACTTTCTTGTAAAATCTTTGATTTTAATAAATATTTTCCCATAATTTCTAAGCTTAATTATTCATCTGAAGTTTATTTAACTATTCAGTTAATTGCTTGTTTATTATATAGGCTTGTTTGGTATATGATCAACGTTATAATTCAAATGTTATTGGATTATTTCGAGAAACAGCCTTCTATCGCGACATGCAACGTAAACGATATAAAACGCGATCTTTGAATGATTGCACAGATGATGATCAAGATTCTTGCTCAATTACCACTTCCAGGTAGATGCTAAATTATTTACTTGCTCTTATCAATACAATTATGTTAGTTATGTTTAAGTCATTTTTATAATAATAATTAATCAAAGAATCCAGTGATTTAATTCGATTAATTCAATTATTCAATTCTGTTGCTTATTTAATTCCTACTTCTCCCTATAACTTCATTTATCTTACTATTCAAACTTACGATGAATGCGATGAGTTGCGAAAAGTTTATTAAATTTGCATAAAAATTGAGCTTTTTTTCCGTCGGAAAACTAGTAATTTTTTTTAAATAATTTCTTTTAAACTTATTTTAAATTACAAATATAGCGCGGATGATGAAAATACTGAAATGATGGGCAGCTATGAAATTCTTCGAAGCATCGTAACAAAACAAGAAGCACACTGTCAACTACGACTGGCGAAAGTACATGAATTTCAGTTGTTTAAATTTGTAGTTAATTAATTAAATTAGAATCTAAAGGTATGAATATCGATAATATTCAAAGTTCCTTTCTGAAGTTGAAATTTGAAATCGTGAATTGATGAATTCAGATGATAAGATAAAAAATCATAATATTTATATGCATGAAGCTTATTGATATGTAAAGAAAAAATGGATAAAAGTAATATCTGTTACATGATTACTTCCGTGATTCCTTATCTTATCATCTGAACCCATCAAATTCATAGCTCCAAATTACAATTTAATTGGACTTTGATATAATGACTTATTAAAAACTCGTAAAATTGGCAAATCTCGAAAATAAGTTTTAAATTTTTTTAAAGTTTTAGTTATATTGAGTTCTTTTTGAAAATAAGTTTTTTTTAAGTTTTTAAATTATATCAAGTTTTACTGCTAAAAGTGTTAATTATTTTCTATTTTTTTCCCTACTATTCTTCTTGATTCCTCGAGTTATTACTTTCTTCTTTTTTCAGGTACTATCAGACGATGAAAATTTGGGGTTATTACAAAATGATGGAGAAATGAATATAAACTTAAGTGAGAGAAACCTGACGAAAAGGCCATTCCATGGTACTCAATACAATACATTTAAAAATGTGAGTTTTTTGCTTTTATAATAATTAAAGTTGTGAAAATCTTGTTTATTTAAATTTAATTTGCATTTTTATCTTTTTAGGTAATTATATTTCATTTTTAAACAACAACTTTTTTGATTTCGAATGCCATTTTAATTTAAACGAAGCAAACATTGATTCCATTTTTTAATGGAAAACCAAAAGATAATTATTCAAAAAAGAAAAATGCAATTTAATTTCAAACTTCATTTCAGTCACTCCATTCATGATCTTTTTACAATTTGACTGAACTTTGACGGATTGATTTATTAAACTAATTGATTTTTTCTTGACTTTCTAAAAATTTGAAATTAAATTCAGTCGCAATCGTTATCAGAGAATCTAAAAGAAACAACAATGAAACTTTGCAAGGATACAAAACAACTATCGTTATCATCATTTGATAATTACAATTTTGGCCATAATTGCATCAGATCTCCATGTTCTTCTTACATTAACATTGACGCAAGTAAGTTATTGATATTTTTTTTTTCATAAAATTTAATTCAATGATTTGAATTTTAAGTTAAACTTTCGTTTTTTCTATCAATATCCTTAAAATTTTTCAATTAAATTTTTATAGAGAGTTTTCCTGGCTATTTAATTTTCAACTATTGATATTATTTATTTCAATTTTAACAATTACTCCAACTTTTTTCCTTATCTTTTGTTTCCATTTTACTCAATCAATAATATCTACCCTCGGTTACCGCAGTTAATTACTATTTGATCTCTTGAGAGATTAATTCTTTTTTATTATTTTCAATCTTTACTGAATTATTTGGCTAGTAATGCTTACAAGAATCACATAAAATTGCAAATTGAACTTTAATTTACATTAAATTTGAAGTTTAGCTTGCAAATTTAATAAATTTAGTAACTTCAGTTCTATTTTTGGATTTCAAAGTTTCATTTACATTTCAAAAAGAAATAGAATTATCACCTAGTTACAGATAATATCGGGAAGCAGAATTTTCACATTTTTCAACATGATTTTCCGGAATTGCCATATTGGAGCAAACATCCCGGATCAATGCATAGTTCGGAAGATTTCAGCGAAAATGATTATAAACGTTCAATGAAAACTTTATTATTTTTCATCTTAACTTCTGTAACTATTGGATTTCTGGCCTTAAAAACCGAAATTAACTTAACAAAGGTATATTTGATTATATATTTTTTGAACACTTAATTAATTATTCTAAAAAGCTTTTTTCCATCCATTCAATCCTTCGCTTATCTTGAGAAAAAAAAAGTCAGAAAACGAAAATATTAAAATTAATCAATGATTTTATTGTAATTTCAAATCATCTTAAATATTTTCGCACCTTAGATTTAAAATAATTAATTATCTGAAAGGAAATAATCCATTCGAACAATCCAATATCATAGTATAATTCTAAAAATAATTTTAAAAAAATTACGAATTAAATTAATTTATAATTCATGCTCCAAATTTACACCAGTTCTTAATTAATAATTAATCATCCAATTTATGATTTTTACAGTTCATGAATATTCCATTCAAGTCATTCATATTTCAATTTTTAAATTCTTTAAATTAATTTTAAAATTAATTTATAGCTATATTTAATCCTGCCAATGCTACTAGCATTAATCGCTTTGGGATGTCTTGTAATAAATGCTGCTCGACAAACGATTAATCCAGTAAACAGTGAACGGAATTGTAAAACACCCGTATTTCCATACCTTACACTTTTCGTTATCTTTTTAACTATACTGATAATTTGTACCACTGATTATATCATTATTATTGGATTTGTCCTTTGGATTACTATCGGTTAGTAAACAAACCTTTTATTAAGTTTTATAAATTCCAAATTATATTACATGTTATATGTCGAAAAGAATTAAAAAGAAAATGAAACTTTGCATAATTCAATTTCTAAATTTTTTGTGACTAAAATTATGGAAACTTTTGATTTACGTGCTTTCTAAATGAATGCAATATTTTAAGCATCAATCAATTCAATCTCTAAACTTTCTGTAACGATTATATATGCCTTTTAAAAGAATTCAATATGTTGAATGTTAATTTAATTTCTAAACTTCTTCCATATTATATGTTTTTTCTAAAGAAATTCAGTCTTTAAACTTTCTATGATGACTATGCCTTCTTAAAGAATTTAATATTTTAAATGTCGATTGAATTTCTAAATTTTTTATTTCTCTAAACCAATTCAATATTTTAAAGTCCATTCAATTCTTAAACTTTTTTTGACTAAAATGATAGAAACTTTTAATTTATATAGTTCCTAAAGAAATTCAGTATTTTAAATATCGATTCAATTTCTAAACTTTCTTCGACGATTGTCGATTGAATTTTTAAATTTACATATATTTCAGGAATGATATTCTACCTATTATATGGATACAAACATAGCAAAGAAAGTCGTACGAAGTTTGATAGTTTGATTATCAGGAATAGCATGATAAAGTATAACTCTTCAACTGGAATCATGATTAGCGCAAATGATTATGATTCTACTGGAATCATGCTATAGCGATTACAATATTTAATGATTCAAACAATGTTTATACCTCATCATGGAAATTATTAAAATGATTTACTTGGAAATTATTAACAAAAAAAAAAAAGCAAATACTTATTGCCAAGATATGTATATATATACTGATTTCTAAATTTTTTATCTTTAAATAGTACAATCTTTAAAATATTTGGTATTTAAATTTAAAATTTTGTCTTTCATTGTTATTTAATGTAATATGGAATTGCTCATTTTATTGAGCAATTGTTTGTTTTTATTTGATAGAACTTTTTATGTTTTGAAAAAAAAAAATCATCTTGCAGGAATGAATCTAAGCGTTGTATAAATTGAGGCTAATTAAACTTTCAAAATGAAAAAGTCGAAAATTGAAATGTCAATAACATCAATAATAAAACAATTATTTAATTTTCTCATCTGTGTAAATGAAAATATAAATGTTTGTTGTTCATTTCCACACAATGTTTCAAGTTCTTCACGGATTGATTTGAAATTTTCATACAACGTTGCATTGGAATAGACGCGTGTTTTGCATAAATAAGGCCATGTTTAAGAACTTTCGGAGATTTAAAATTTTGAACAAACGGACCTTTACATTTTTATTTATATGAACTAGCTGGACCAGTCACGCGAAGCGTAATCGGGTCCAGCTAATATGCGAATGAAAATGTATGAAAAAAGAGCATATAAGCACATTTATTTATGACCCTGTTTTGTCTAATCGAAAAACAAAAAAATAATGTTATCAATATATGATATATTTCACAAAAGAAAAAAAAAACATATGTACATGATAATGAAGCATTGTGAAATAAAAACTAATTTCAAGAAATACAGAAAAGATGATATTAAATAAGCTCGATGAATTGAGAAAAATCAAAGACGAAATAAGCAAAAGCTTCAAAAAATTCAAGTTTTAAGGGCTTTAAAAGTCCAATTAAATCAAAGATGGAATAGTCAAAAATTCATGCTTTAAAAATTTAAGCTTTCTCGGCGAAAAATTAGCGTGTTTCATCGCCGAAAAAATAATTTTAATTAAATCGAATACATTATTCTTATTAGACTATAGCTATAATATTTCATTCTTGCATATTGGCAGTAACAATTTCTTATTACTTACTTACATATTTGTGATAATTTGATTAGAAATAATGAGGTAGAATACGAATAAGATAAGATAGAAATCATATTAATATTTAAATATAGGCTTTATGAATATACAAGATATCTTCCAATTGTGTAACAACAATATGGTAAGTTTAGGTTTTTTTATTTTATGAATTCATATTTTTACTTAATATAAATTTATTAAAATAGAATAATGAATAGAATTAGATGGCCTAATTAGAAGAGAAAAAATGATCAAATAAACAATCATGATAGAATGGAAATAGTCGAAGAATCGTTCGAAAAAAATCTGAGATCATTGAAAATAAAGGAATAAGTAATATCAACAATAATAATAATAATAATAATAATAATCGTTACTCTACATAAAAGCAACAGAAACAACAATAACAATAATAAAATGATACCTTGTACCCTGGTAATAGTGCATTAATGCAGTGGTACTTTGTTGCAATGGTACCAAAAATGTATAAATGATGAATGAGAGTAATATGTGATTTAAAAGAAGAATCAGATTCGTTTAATCAGATTCTTCACTTGCTGCATCATCACCAGAATAGTTGAAATTTGATATTTCTGGATGTCGATTTATCAATGATGTTGTTACTGCTGCATTACTACTCATTCTGGTTGCTACATTTTGCAAACGAGTTTTCGGTGAACGATTATGATTTCCTCCTCCAGATACTAAGTGGGTATTTCCTGAAAAGAGAAAGCATTGAGTAAAGATTATTAAATTTGAATTTACCCGCTATTTGAGAACAAAAATTATTGAATTTGAATTTAGGTGTAATTGAAAATAAAGATTATTGAATTGAAGTTCGTATGCAATTAAGCGGATCATGCAATCCAATAATCATCATATAAATTCATCATCCTATATGTTCAAAATTCAAAATTTGAAATTAACAAGTTATTATTTCTCAACTCAAAAATATTTTAATGACAAAATTAATGAGCAAAATTTTAGCGAACAAAGCATACTAAAATAAGTTACCGCACCAACTTGGTAAGAATGCACGCCATTCAATGTCATCATTGTTTGCATCGGAGCTGGTGATGGTACTGAAAAACCTGTGGTACTCATACTTGGAGCAGTTCCAAGTGAAGTATTACCAGTAGTACCACGTAGTAAGCTTGCTGATGGTGTTGATGATGATTGTCTACTACCTCGATTTGCAGCAGCACTTGCGTCTAAAATTAAATCATTAAAAATTAACAGTATTAGCTCAAGATATTGATTGATTGAATCAAAATATCAAATCGAAATGTTCTCATTTTTTTTTTTTTGCATATTGATTAAAGAAGTATATCAAATTCAATGCATACCGGAATGCGAACTGCTAGGATTTTGTTGATGTGAGAGGACAGATTGCGATGGACTTGTAAGAGACCAAGTTTGAAGACGTGAATAAAGTTCATTAAAGGTTGGCCGTCGTTCGGGATGTTCATGCCAACACTCTACCATTAAACTGCAAAAATGATCAAATCAAAATGATCGAAATGATCAATTATCATCTAATTGAGATTCTCATTCAAAGAAAATTTCCAGAGATCGATTCATCTCTGGAAAATTAAACAAAATATTGGATTTATTAATTAAACGATTTATTTTTTTTCCTTTATTTCAAATTCAGTAATATTATTTGTTACTTAAGCAAGTGCTAGAGTAATAAGTAAGTTTTCAATTTTGATCTTTTGATATCTACCTGTATATATTTGTTGGACAATTCTGTGGACATTCTAATAGGCTTCGAACGGAGATCAATTCGATAACATCCTGATGAGAGTAACTTTCATACGGTTGCCTACCGTATGAATAAATTTCCCATAAAGTTACTCCAAATGACCAAACATCGGTTGCTTCACTAAAACGACCATACTGTATCGCCTCTTGTGACATCCAACGAACCGGTAACCATGTACGATGCATTACCTGTAAAAAAAATCATCCACAGTTGTCATTTTTATCATTTATTGAAGATTTATAAAAATTCACGATTATTTATGAAAAATCAAAGTAATTTGAAAAATTTTCCTAAAAAATTGAAGTAAAGCTTAAATAAACATGTTTTCGTAAAAAAATTTATAAAAAATCTCAATTTAAAAGCTAAGAATAAAATTTCAAAAAAATTCATTTATTCTAAAATATTCCATAGTTTATTTAATCAAAAATACTGATTTTATAATTTAGTTTAAAATATCAATTTTTTAATTTTTTCTAGTTAGCATTCATCTAAATATATAATAAACCTTATAATAATCCTTTTCATAGCAACTTCGAACCAAACCAAAATCAGCAATTTTAATAACTCGTTGATCAGCTACAAGACAATTTCTGGCTGCCAAATCACGATGGACAAAATTCATGCTCGATAAATATTTCATACCATATGCAATCTTAAATAGAGCAAAAATTAATTAAATTCAAAAATCAATTAAAATTTCTTAAAAATTTTAACAAAATAATCGTAATATAGTCCCAAGCTAGTGATTCTTCTATTTTTTTTTCAGCAAAATTGCTTAATAAAAATAAGTAAGGGTTTGAAACAATTATTAAAAATAAAAAAGGATACCTGAAGGGCGATACGTAAGAAATCTTCATTATCAGCAATGATACGTTCCTGATCAACTACTTGTTCATGTCTGAAAATAATATTTTATATTAAATTTAAGAGAATAAACTGATAAATACTATCTGCATTATCAATGATATGCTAAATATTCAATAAATTTATCAGGAATAGCAAAATACTAAGGAAAAAAAAATAATGTCAGAACAGTAAATATTACTTCTCTTGCAATCTTTCATTACGATTGAAAATTGATTTTTCAAAAAAAAAAAAAAAAAAATCCTTTGATTTAAAAATTTTTCTTATATTTTCAGAAATGAGAGAATTGTTTTTTTTCGGCAGAAAAATATCAAAATTGATTTTCATTTTCAAATTTTAATCTTTTTTTTTTTGCAAAAAAATTTTACAGTTTATTGAAAACTTGGTTCAATTAAAGAGCATAAACAGACATTTTAAGTTTTTTGAATTAAAGAAAATTTTTGAAAAATTAAACGAACCCGCTGGTTTTTGGTGCTCGAAGACGTAAAAAATCATGAAGATCACCGTGTACCATATATTCAAATACAGCACTCAAATGTTGTGTATCAAAGTAACAAACACCCAGTAAACGTACGACATTTGGATGATCAAAAGGTGCTATCGTACGGATTTCCTCCTCAAAATTTTGTCTCTCTACCGTACTACTTCCAGATTTCAACGATTTGACTGCTACCTGCATAAAATTTTAGCTATAATTGAAGTTGATAATTAATTAATTTAATGATTATTAATAATAAAATTAATTTAATGATTAATAATACTTATGTATCCACGTTTCCTACTCAACTATTAAAGCATTGAGTTTCAAGTTATCCTATATCTTAATTTTTATTACACAATTAAATAATAATACAAAAAATCACTTGGAAATTTCAATTTAAAAACAAAAAAAAAAGGTAGACAAAAAGAAAGTAAAAATACCTGATAGTATAAAAGTATTTCATTTATTTGCCAAATTTTTAAAAATAAGAACAAGAAAAACTAATGAGTAGAAATAAGACAACCTGTATCGGTTCACCATTAAGAAGTGAACCATGCCAATTACCATTACGTATTATACCAAATTGTCCTTCACCAATTAAATCACCAATTTGCAACTGAAATATGTCTATTTTAATCTACATAAATAAAAATGCAAATGTTCGCTGCTCATTTTCACAAAATGTTTCGAATTTTTCATCGACTAATTTGAAGTTTTGATGCAACGTTGCATTCGAATAGGCCGTGTTTTTGTATAAATAAGGCGCGTGTTTAAGAAATTCCAGAGATTAAAAAATTTGAACAAGCGAACATTTACATTTTTTTTTAATACAATTTAGTTGGACCCGACCGTGCGAAACATGATCTAGCTAGTGATTAAAGAGACTGCACTATTACATAAAGGAACAAAAAAAAAAAAAAAAAAAAAAAAAAAGAAAAAAATTGAAATGACACGAAAATTTTTTCTTGCGTAATTTACAACTAGAAATGAAACTTCTCATGCATGCAATTTCTTTTTATTTTTTCACATATCAAGGGTTTTCCAAGTAATCGAGGATTGCTCGAGGGATAAAATACAGTTTAAAAAAATTGCAAACCTGGCTCGGTTGTATTTCAGGAATTTGATATGGTTCAACGGAAGGTTCAGTTGAAGGCCTTGAACTGTACTGAGCATAACTACCCGAATGATGATGTTGCATAAAAGTATTACTGTTTGTCGGTGGTGCTTGTATCAATGAAGAAAGTTCGAAAGCTGCACCAGTTGGATCAGTATTTGCTGTACCATTCAATTTCCGATAATACGCGTTATTTATAGTACTGAAAATACCTTTTTTTTTTTTGAAAATTTAAATATTCACAATCATTCAATCTTCACGTTTAAAAAAGAATCATCTTTCACGTTAAAATCATTCAAACTTTACGTATCACATTGAGGAAAATACACTAAATAGTAAAGTTTCTAATAATTCTATTAAATTTTAAAAGATGCTAAATGAACCTACTTGTATTAAATTTTAAACGATAAATTTTAAAAAAATTCGATTTTAAATTCATTAAATTTTATGATAAATAAACCTGCTTGCAATACTGCATCCATTACAATTTTGTAGACCATTTTTCTTGATAGTTGATGACGAACCACTTGCTGCTTCTCGACGTTTCCTTCGACAACAACAATAACAACATAAGAGAATTAAGCTAAAAATGAGAAATCCAAAACCACCAAGCACTGCTAATTGCCATGGTGATGATAAATTTGACCAAATATCCGATATATCACCAATTATAGAACTCTGAAAATAGAAATTTTTTTCAACTTTTTTAATAAAAATCAGAAATTTTATCAAAAACTATTAATATTTTCTTCACAAGAACTTTGATTGAATTTGCAAAATTTATATAAAGAATATCTTAGGGGAAATTCCATATAAACTATTCTAGTTCAAGAAAATTCATATCAGATTGCTCTAACTTTAGAAACAAACAAATAATCAACTTCTTCGACGTATTGCTTATTTAAAGAAGTTGATTTCTTGAAAATAATTCATTTCTTCAAAATGAAAATCATATTAAAATTATTCTAATTTTAAAAATAAGCAGATAAATAATTTCTGCGAAATTATGTTCATCTAAAAAAATTAATTTCTTCAAAATAAAATTCATATTAAATTATTCTAATTTTAGAAACAAACATGTAATTAATTTCAAGAGTACTGTTAATCTAAAATCTAAAAAATAATAACTTCAATAATTAACTTCAAAGTATTGTTGATCCAAATGTTTATCTAAAAAGATTGATTTCTTCAAAATAATTAATTTCTTTGGAATGTTGTTTATCTAAAAAAGAGAAAAAAATCATAAGTTAAAAAGTACAAACATCATCATCAATCGTTCCCATAACTTCTCGATCTCTTAAATATGGATACATATTTGCAGGACATTGATTGATATCACAATATTCTTCTTGTCCATTTGGATGAGCAAAACACCACGGAGAACTTTTTTTACCTCCAGGATTGCGACAATAATTCTTGCTAGTTCGCAACGATGGATATCGATCAATATTAAATTCCCTGTAATTACAATTTTATAAATTTATAAACTTTTAAAAAGTTTATGTTACATTTATATAAATTCATATTTCAGAAAAAACAATGAAAATAAATTCATATTTCTGAAACAAAAATTCATTATTTTGGGAAAAAAAAAAAATTTCATATTTTTTGATGCAATTATTTATATCTTTAAATAAGCTTAAGCAGAAAATATTTAGCGTACGAGAAGTGAATGTCAACAGTTTATTTTGATAACAATATTAATTGATTAATTAATTAATTGATTTATGAATGATAATTTAAATTACCTTGACGAACTTTGTGTCCAATTCATACAACGTTTTCCAGATTTTGTTACGGAAACATTACCATCATATGTTTTACCACTATTCACATAACACCAATGTGGTAATTCTTTCGAAAAATCCGGTGATAAATTCGTATTATCTTTGGACTAAAAATAAAATATATTTTTAATTCCAAAAAATTGCAATATTTGATTATTTAATATTTAATTGAAATTTAAAACAATTCATGCCTTCTAATGTTGTATTTAATTGAATTTCAATGCAATTTACATCTTGAAATGCGATATCCAATTGAAATTTCAATGCGATATCTAATTGAAGTTTCATGCAATTCATGTTTCGCAAAAATTTTATTTAAAATTAAAAATTCCGAGATTAAAAGACTTAAAAAAAAAAATCATCTAACTTGATCAAGAACATTAATAATCGGTATGCATTGTTCTGCTTTTGGATTTAACGATTGACATTTTGGAAGAAGAGCTTTCGGATCATCACCAACCAGATCATGTTCAGCTGCTAATGCTAATTCATTAGGACATAGATCAGCCTAAAATTTCAAAATAATTTGCATTTTTTTAAGTTTGATAAACTGGAAATTTTGTGAAAATTTTCAGTTTCAGCAAAAAAAAAAAAAAAAAAAAAAAATTTAATATTATTCAAAGTTTAATGTAATAAAAATAAACCTGTAAAGCATCACAATCTTTCCGGCAAATTGTCAATATATGCGGCATTCCGGATGTCGTCCGATAATCTATTCCGGATCGTCTATCACATATTTTATACATATGATAGCATGCAACAGCATGCGAATAATGCTTACATTGAGCCGAGATTACTGGACTACTATTGATAAACATCATTGCTGCTCGAAGATTACGATCTATAAATGAAAATTTAAAAAATTAAATTTCAAAAAAAAAAAAAAAAAGCTCTGTCGAATTGAATTATTGAAATATTGCGCAATTCGCATTCCTTTCGCAATTCATATTCGCATTTTTTTTTTTTTTTTTTTTTTTTTTGTTCAAATTATTCAAAATTTTTCAAATTCAAAACTAAAAACAGCAATCATATCAAACCGAAATATTAGGATTTTAACAAGATTAATCCTTGAATCAATATTAACGAATTCTTTTATGTTCAAATTATGCAATCAATAAATAATTAATTGAATTTGATATTTTAATCTTTGATCATAATTTTATCATTTCGTAAATTGTATTTTATAAAAAGTATGAATAATCATATGAATGTAAATCATATATAATCTTTTGAATAAATCGATGGAAATGAGAAAATAAAAAGAATTCCTACGAATAGATTTCCAACAGATTTTAATTTCTACAGATAAATTCAAAGAATTTTTTTTTTTTACATCAAAATTTATACAATCAATACTAATTAATCAAATTTAAAATTTCGAATTTTGATCAATAATTTTGTAATTTTATAAATTAATTGTAAATTTTATTAATTTAAACAACAACAAAAAAAAAAAAAATTACGAACTAATAAATATGAAATGCGAAAAAAAAAAAAAAAAAAAAAAAAAACGAACCAACATCGTACATATCTTCGCGATTATCGCTTACGATCATAACATAACGATCAGTCAAATATTCGCGACATGCTTCACCACGATATTGAATACAATCGCCAACTTTCGCATTTAAACCATCAAGCCAACGATCAGTTGGTGCCAACGGTGCATAACCTGGTCCAGCAGCATTATTTGGCACATTCCAGAGATTGTCGTCTGATTCCTCCTCACTTGGTAATCGTCCTAAATTACCGGACATTGACATTGATGAACCTGGTCCTCCTTCGAAATCCTACAATAATTAAACAAATTTTGAAAATTATTCACTTTTAAGCTATTATTTGATGAAAAGAATTTAATCAATAATGCTAAAATTATTTGTATCATAATTAAACAACAAAAATTTATTTTAAAATTAATTAATAAAATTTATTTGAAATTGATTAATTTTTTAAAATTAGTTTCCAATCAAAAAGAAAAAAAAATCACTTTTAATTAATTAATTAATGATAGAAATTAAAATTTTTATAATAAAGGAAAAAATTTTTATACATGAATTTTTGCAAAATAACTTTTCCATCAAAAAAATATCTTTTAATTGATTAATTAATTAATCAATGGTAGAAATATTGAGGAATAATTATGTTATAATTTAAGGCTTTTTCACTTCTACAGAATTTTTCAAAATGAATTTCTGATGAAAAAAAAAAAAAAAAAAAATTTTTTTCTAATTAATTAATGATAGAAATAGAAATTTTAGAAACAATTGTTACTTCTTCAAAATATTCTGCGTTTTGAAAATTAGTAATTCTTGATGATGACTTTCCCTTTAGCTTGTTTATATTCGCGGATTTTCCATCAAGAATATTATTAACCTGAAATCAATAATTCTTCAAATTTTTGTAGCACAGCACTAAGAGATTATGAAAATAAACTTGAATTATTTCAAACTTAAAATCGAAAAAAAAAAGAAAAACTTAAATCTGTGAATATTTTAACGAATTACTCCTATTTAAATTATGAAAATAATCTCAAATTATTTCAATTATTCGATTTAAAATTGGAATAATTCAAAGTTTAAATTGATGAATACAATGAAAAATAAAATTAAAAATTAAAATTAAAATATTTAATATGAAATTTAATTTTTAAACACAAATGATTCAATTAAAATACAAATAATTCTGATATATTCAAAAATAAAAATGAAATTTAAAATATTTTAGAGTTACGAATTGAACGCTACATTTTAGCAGGATGTATGTATGTCAAATTTGAACAATAATTAATATTATGCAAAAAAGAAAAAAAAAAAGGAAAAAAGCCGAAAAATGAACAGCTGCATCCGTTGAGCAGATAATGGAACAGATAATTTTCTGTTGTAACTACTGTAAGGTCAAAGGTTAATGATGAGCAGATAAAGCACAAAGATAACAGAAAGTTAAAAGAAAAAAAAAAAGCAATTTATAATCAGTTTTCTGTTTGCTTTCTAATAAACATTCGTCATAATTTGGAAAATATTATTTTTGATTAGAAAAAAAAAAATAATAATTTAAATTTGAAAAATAATATAAAAAATTTTTAATTAAAAGAATTGAAATGTTAACAAATCATTAATATTTAAAAATATTTAAATAATATTAGAAAAAATGAAATATTTATAGAAATTTTAAGCATAAATTTGAAGGAAAAATTGCAAAATGCATGAAATATTAAAAATGGTAAGTAAATTGCAAAATGCAAGTAAGAAATGTTGCACTCAAAAAGTTTAGAAAATGATTATCAATGATCGATTGCATATTTTTTTTCATTTTCAAGTACTAAATTAATTAATTCATTTAGTATAGTCATCAAATTTGAATTTTTTTATTTCGCTAAATTCTAAAAATGCTGAAATGATAAAATCTCTTGAGATTGAATACTTTATCGAGAAATTTTTAAACTGAATTCTTACATAAAACTAAAAATTTAAGTGAAATAATGATCGATTCACTTCTTCACTTCTTTCTCCCATCAAAAAGTTTGCAGTTTAAGAATACAGCCTTTGAAGTTTAATAAATTTTAAAAACATCAATCAATAAGTTTAGGAAATGATATAGTTTGTAAAATAAATTATATTGGAGCAAATCTTCGCGAATAACTAATTATGAATAGCACTAAATTTTCTTATCAATTGTATTTGAATTGATATGAAAAATAAACAGCCATTTCATAATAATCCAAAAAAAAAAGAGAAAAAAAAATTTTTTTTTTCTCTAATTTTTTGAAGCATTCTAAAAAGAATGGGCACATAAATTAAATAATTACTAAAAATTTAAAATTTTATTTAATTCAAATGACTGGTCTAACATTAATAAATAGTAATGGGTCAAAGGTTAATGTCAAAAATATCACATCTGATAGAAATAGAGAGGAAAAAATGAAAATAGAAATTATTGTGATAACAAAAATAATTTATAAAAGAATAGACAAATGAATTTGCCATTTTTAAATTTTGAAAAATTTTTTAATCTCTAATGAAATTCCAAATATTTGAAAATTTTCGAATTTGTATTCAAAAAAAAAAAAAAAAAATACCAAAAAATAATATATATTTAAAATATTTTGAAAAATAAACAAAATTTTAAAATATTTGGATTTGCATAAAAACATACCAAAGAATAGTAATTTTAATAAAAAACAAAATTCAAATAAAATTCATATTTGAAAAATAAGCAATACTTAAAATATTTGAATTTACACAAAAGCATATCATGATCTAGTACATATTTAAAACTGAAATATTTGAATTTGCAAAATCAAAAATAGCATACACTTAAAATATAATTAAAATGTAAATAATAGTTTTGAAATTTGTTTGAAAATTTAAAAATTTTAACTTAAGAATTTGCTTAAAAAAAATCAAAAAATAGCAAATCAATAGTTGATATTTCAGTCAAAAAATAATATTAAATATAAGAGAGAAGAGAAGTAATAATGGATCGATATGGATATTATCAGAAACTTATCAGTTTATCATCTGTTAAATCAACAATAAAGGATAGATGGAGAGGATAGCGTAAACTGAAAGCGAAAGATTTATTGAATTAGTCGTCTGTCCATAATGGAAGATGACTGAGCCGTCGCTTGTCACTGTCATTGTCGCCATCGTCGTCGCAGTCATTGTCGCAGTCGCGGCCACCGTCGTCGTCGTCGTTGTCATCCGTGATGATGGATTACAATTTCAACGATTGCTTTTTGGACAAACTACAGAGCAGCAATAGCCGAGGTCGATTTTGACGATGAAAAGAGGGAGAAAAGGCCGTCAAATATATAACATGGCCCCTCTCTACAATTCTCTCTTACTCCCCCCCCCCTCCCCAGTATCGGATATTTTATTATTTTTCCTCATATTATAACTAACTGACATATTCGATCCTATTCTTATCGAATTAAATTTAAATAAATTAAGAGAAATGCGAAATGGAAATCATACATTTTCATTCGTATTCTAATGAAGCATTTGAATAACTAATTAAACAAATATATATAGATATTTGTAATGAATAGAAATTATTTTTGGAACAATTCTTGAGTTTTTTAATTTTTCTAAAATTTTACTAATTAAATATTACCTAAAAGTTGGGATGACCTTTTATTACCTCCCTAAAATAACGCCTATTTTTCGCACAATTCTCTTATCAATTCTTGCAATCTTTCCAAATTAATATTTTCTTTTTTCTCTCAAAATAATTCAACATTAATAATTTCGAAACTTATTCAAAGTTAAATTTAGAAAGTTAAAAATCAAAATTTGTTAAAAATTAAATTCGAAGTATAGTTCGAATTTAATTATCAATAAATTTGTCTTAATCTTCATAAATCAAAATTTTTTTTTGCAAACAATCTTAACGCATCTAATTTTTTTCTTTTTTTTTTTTTTTTTTCTATTTTATTCGATCATTAATTTATTTCTAATAAAAGTTGAAAAAAAAAAAAGATTTCATTAACTAAAGTTAACAAAATTTTTTAATTTCATAATAATAATAATAAAAAAAAAGCATTATTACAAAAGAAAATAAAAAATTTCATTAATTTTATAAAACACAAAGCTTTAAATGATCATAAAGTTTTGAAAAAAATTGATGAAAAATTTGGAATAAAATAAATTAAATTAGAAGAGAAATAAAATTAATTCAATTGAATGAGATGAGATCTAAAAATCAAATATTTTCTCTAATTTTTTAAGCAAACAAAAATATAAAGAAAAATAAAATAAAATAAGTTTAGAAGGAAAATTAAGCAATCGATGGGTGGAATATTGGAATATTAATTAAATATCAATGTAAATGATTAATTAAAACAGCTAGATGGTGGCTAATGATGAGAGTAGAGCTCTTTGATTATTCAATCATTACTTTTTTTTTTTTTTTTTTTCATGATATTGATAACATCTAAAACGAAAAATAATGTTTTATTCCAATTGCAAAGAAATGGTAAATATGAATTAGTCAATAAATTAAAAACAAATTTTTCAAAGTTTCTTAAATTATTTTAAATTTAAAATTTCACTCAAATATCCTTTCCATTCCAAATGCAAATAAATTAATGGTTAAATTTCAAAATTTTTTTTTTTTTCTTCAAAACTTTGATCATTTTAAATTTGAAATTTTATTCATATATCATTTCTATGGAAATTGTAAATGAATTTCAAATGCGAATAAAAATTGAAATTATGAATTGGCTAATAATTAATTCGAAATTTTTTTCAAACTTCTTAAATTCATTCTAAATTTGTTAAAAGTTTTTAAAAATTTATTTTTATTGAAATTTCAAAAAAAAAAAAAATTTATTAAAATTTTCACTCATATATCCTTTCTAAAGCAAATTGCAAATAATTTCAAATGCCAATAGAACTAGATATATGAATTAATCAATAATTAAATTAGAAATTTTTTGAAACTTTTTAAATTATTTTAAATTTCAAATTTCCTTCACATATCTCTTTTATAGAAGAAGCTATAAACAAATGTTTCATTCATTAGCTGTCTTTTTAATGAGAATAATTATGGAATAAAAGATATTTAATTTCCAATTTTCTTTAAAATAATTTATTTCTCGAATATTTCGAAAATAGTAAAAAGAAAAAAAAAAAAAAAAAACGAGAATAATTGCATTCCTCTATTATATTTTCTTAACGAAAAAAAAAAAATCTTTTTGAATTTCTTGTAATATAAAGAATAACCCAGTGATCAATGATCAATTTACTTGATAATTCGCTAATAATCGCATGTAACATAAACGATGAATCATTTATTCTGACAAACAGTAAAAATTGATGGAACAATGTTTCCTTTATTCATGTTACATGCAAATTATACGAAAATATTCAAATAAATTGATCATTTTTGATATTTTGTATATTAAAAAAAAAAAAAGTATCAAAATTTGTAATCGAAATTAATTAGCAAAATTTCATCAATGATCAATTTCCTACGATATTTCTCCAATAAATCCGAACATAAATGCAATAATTTGAAATAGTAATTGAATAAAATGATTGATAATGATTCATCAATTATTCGATAAATTATTATCAAAGAAGCATTTATTGATTGTTGAAATAGATGCTAATCTCTTAAAATCAAATAGAAAGATTAGAATTGAAGCAAAACGGGAGCAAATGTCAATTTCTATGAAATAAAGAGCCTGATTATTTACTATCACTGATATAATCAATTATTGTTTATGCAAATTATAAAGCATTCAAAATCCAGCACTAGTTAACAGAAATGAAATATAATTCTCTGAAAATTAATCTCAATCTCGAAACTTAATTCTTTTATACAATCTTCGGAATTTTAAGTTTTTATGTACAAAAATTTTAACTTCTTAATCTTTAACTTTAACTGCTTACTTATATTACAAATTTTTAAAATTTAACAAAATTATTTGTAAAATTGAAGAAAAAATGCCTCAATGATTTTTTATTTATTTGCTAATTGATCATAATCAAATTAAAAACTTATATAGAGTAAATACTTTTGAAAAGAATTCCAAAAAATAGAATTTAAAGAATATTTTAAAAAAAAAAAGAATGAATTTAGAATTTTTTTAAGAGAAAAAGAAAAAAAACGAAAGAAAACTTTTAGAAAGCTTTAAGGAAATAACTGTCAATCAAAAAGCTATGAAACAAAAAAAAAAAAAAAAAAAGGAAAAAAGGAGAATTTAGAGAAGAATGGAAGGAATGAAAAAGGAAGGAATGAATTTGAAAGATTTTAAAAAAAAATTTTGAAAAATTGATCGATGAAGTGATTGGTTTTTAGTTTTGCTTCACGAATATCAGGTGTTTCAGAAAAAAAAAAAAAGGAAATCAATCTTTTTCCGAAAATCATTTATTATATTTTTCCGTCGAAATACATTTTTCTTCTTTTTGTTTGTTTTTTCATTTTTTTTTTTTTTTTTTTTTTTGCGAATTTGCAACATAATTTTGTTCAAAAATTTGACAAAATTTTGTAAATAAAAATTGAACGAAAAAAAAAAACGAAAAGTTTTTCGTATTTTATTTAATCTGATAAGAAACTGAAAAATTCTATCGAATGTAATGATAATATTTGAATTGATAAAAATTAATCGTTTTGCACATTGAAAATAGAATGTTAGAAATATTAAAGACGAAGAAAAAAAAAAAAAAAAACAAAAATGTCAACAATGATGAATGATAATTTAGTCTGTAATAATTAATTAGTTAAGAAAGCAAATAACGTTTTTTTTTTTTTTTTTTTTTGTAAATAATTTTGCTTAAATAATAATTTAAGCTTAAAATTTAAACAATTATGCTTGAAATTTAAAAAAACTGACCAATTGAAATGTGAAAAGCTAAATTTTACTTTTCATTTTAAAACAGTAATAAATATTTTCAGATATCTAAATGATGAATCATTGATAAATTGAAAGATAAGCTATTGGATAATTTGGAAATTAAATAAGCAGCCTGGTTTGCATTTGCTAATAGCTTGCATGCATCATGCAATTTGCATGCATGAATGCATAGCAAAATGCAATATCAAATTAAATCCAATGAGAATTCAATTCAATCTTTAGAATAAATATATCTAAATATTATCCTAAATTTCTATTCAATACTTACAATCTATATTTACCAATTTTGCAAAGTTTGTGAAAAAAAGATTAATTTGATTTAATTTAGCGAATTTATCAATAAATTAATTTAATTTAGCGAATTTATCAATAAATTGATTTAATTTAGCGAATTTATCAATAAATTGATTTAATTTAGGGAATTTATCAATTAATCACAAATAATTTCGACTTTAATTTTTCTGAAAATGAAGAAAAAAAGGAAATGAAAAACATGCAACATATGATAGTCAAAAATAGCCAATGAAATTTAGACTAATCACAATGGAAAAAAATTTCAATTTTTGCAAAAATTTTAGAAATAATTTGAACAAAAAAAAAATTCAATCAATAATTTCATCGAAAAAATTTCATTGTTATTATTGGAAAAAATTCAATTATTAGTTTGATCGATAAATTAGGACAGAATTTATTGATGCTATAGTAAAAATTTTTCAAATTGTGCAAATTATCACTAAAATTTGAATGAATTTCTAGAAGCAATGATAAGATTCTGAAATTCATATCAATGAAATAAAAATAACAAAATTTTGAATTGAATCAGTGAAATGAAAAGGTTAAAAGTAGAATATTAATGATATGAATTTGAATTGAAAATCATCATGAGAAACTTGACAATTTCTCTAATTTTTTTTCTTCACGAAAATTTGTTTACAAAAATAAACAAATAAACAAACCCTAAGAATAGCAGTTGTGTTGACACTTGCGAAAGAATTACTAACAATACACTGATAATATCCACTATCCAACACCTCTAAATCAGTGATTATCAATCGAGACCAATATTCACGATTTTTAATCTTCGTCTTACGATTCTTTTCCACCGGTGCATGATTTTTCAACCAACTAAAAAAATTTCTAATAATTTGATAAAATAATTGACTAAATTACATTATTTATTTCTAATTAATTAATTACTCTTTTATTTATTCGATTTATTTTTCAACAATTTAATGGAATTCAATTTCTACTCATAATATAATATAATTCATTTCTATGTATTAAATTTTCTAATTTTAAGTTATAAATAATATACAAAAAAAAAAAAAAACAATTTGTGAGCTTAATATGAATATTATTTCTATATAATTTTTAATCATAATTTGATTTAAAATTTTTTTTTTCAATTTCTTATTTGATATAATTTTATTTTCTCATTTATTTTTAATATAATTATGTAAAATTATATAACAAATATTAACTAGAATAATATTATTGAATCTTTATTTATGAAATTTTAATTAGCTACAACAAATCATTGTTAAATTTTCATATTTCCAAAATTTTAATTAATTTTAATTAAATAAAAAAAACAAAAACAAAAACTTACCTAAATTGAAGAGGTAATGGATTACCAGTAGCTTCACATTTAAATCGTACTTCATCACCCGCATTTTTAGTAATATTATTAAGAAATGATGTTAATCGTATATATGGTCGTCTGGAAGGTGATGAACCATCATCCATACTGTAAAAATTTAATACAAAATTAGAATATAATTTTTAATTAATTACTTAAAAAAAAAAACTAAAACGATACGATAATAACAAAAAAAAAAAAAAAAAAAAAAAAGAAAGAAATGTTAAAAATATTAAAAATTAAATGTTAAAATGTTAAAATTATGAAAAGAGCAACTAAAATTGAATGTTTTAAAGATGCCTATTTTTGTAATTTAATATTTAAAAAAAAAAAAAAAAAATCAATATTTGCACTTTTCACATATTCTTTTCAAACATTTCGATATCAGCTGACACTTTTTTTTTCTTTTTCTTCAATATTTTTCATTTCTTTTTGCTCAAACTGATTAAATTGATATTATCACTCGTTAAAAGTGCATTTTGGTTATTATCATTTAGTTATCAATGGAAGGAGACAAATGAATCAATGCAATTAAATTTAAATAAATGATGATATTTATTGCCACATAAAATTACACTTTAATTGTACTGATATCTAAATTTATTAATTTAATTAAAAAATTCATAGCTTTTTATAATTGAGGTATATTTATATATATTTATAATTAAGATCTTCGTTTTTTTTTTCCAAATCAATTAATAAAAGATATATTTATAGCAATCAAGATAAATTTTTAATTAAGATATATTAATTAAAATATATTTAATAATTAAATTTGTAATTATGCTTTATTAATTATGATGTATTTATAATTAAGATCTTTAAATTCGATCAACTAACAATTCATTATTATATTATAAAGAACACACACAAAAAAAAACAAACAAACTTTTATTGATTATCTTTTCATAAATAAAAATGAGCTCAGGAATTTTAATGAAATTCAAAAATGATTTAATAAAACATTCGAATTTGATGAAATTCAAAGAGTTGTTATCAAATCAGTATTTGTTACAATTTCATAAATATAAAACGAAACATTGAATAATTTAATAAAATTTAAGAAATATTTCATTGATCTTAAAATTTAATGAAATTTTAGGAAACATTTAATTGATATTAAAATTTGATAAAATTCAAAAGATATTTAATTGATTACTATAAAGTTAATATTTGTTATAATTTTCATAAATAAAATCAAAAAAAAGCAAAAAAAAGCTGAAGAATTTAATGATGAAATTCAAAAATCATTTAATTTTTTTATTAAAATTTGATAAAATTCAAGAAATATATTCAAATAATTGTTGTAAAATTAATTTATTAAATTTCATTTTTGATTTCGATAAAAAAAAATGCAAAAATCATTTAATCGATATTAAAATTTAACGAATATTTAATTTATTGTTATAAAATTTAAATTTGATGCAAAAAAAAAAAAAAAACAACAAATTATTCATAAAATATTTTCAAAAACAAAAATTTCATCAATAAATAACTGATAGCATCGGCATAAGAATGCTTTTTGTTGTTTAAAATAATAAATGATAAGTGATAAATAATAAATTAGTGATAATGTGCTAGATAAATAATTCGATGAGAGATGTATTTGAAATAGTACAACAAGTGGGTTAATTAATTAATGAATAATTAGTTGATAAGAAAAGTAACAATGCGGCGAACTAAACTGATGCAATAAATTTTAAAAAATTGGAGCAATTTATCAAGGACAAAAGATAAGAGAAGAAGAAAATGATAGGCTTGAGAAAAAAAAAAAAAAAAAAAAAAAAAAAAAGAAAAATCAAAAGGCAATAGTTTGGGAAAAAGAAAAAAAAATCAAATTTTTTGAAATTTAAAAGAGGACAAGAGAGAAGAAAACTTGTTCCGCTTTTTTTTTTTCTCATGTAATTAACGACGGCGACGACGATGAAAATCAAATCACGATTGTTATCATCATCATCATCATCATTATTATTATCTTATCATTATCATCAAAAAAAAAACTATTAGCAATCCATTTGATTCATACCGTCACTTCACAATTTCATCCTATCAGTCTCTCTTCGATTCAGTAAAGATTACAATACACGACGACGATGATTATCATTATCATTATCAACTTATCATCATCATCACGAAAAAAAGATTCAAACTATCGGGCAATCCGTCTGATTCATTCGTCATTTCAAATTTCATTTTTCCGGTTTCTCTATCCGGTGAAAATTTGCACAAATCAATCTGTTGTCACAAATCATACCAATCAATTGGTTTTCAATTTTTCACAAAAATTTTGCTACTTTGACAAAAAAAAAAAAATCACTTTAAAAGAAGAAAAAAAAAAAAAGTTTCTTTCTTTGTTAAAACATTGTAATTTATCATTATATTTCAATTCTAGTAATTTAGTAATGCAATTTTTAATTTATTGCTATTTGTTACAATTTGCACTTCTTTGAGCATTTTATGAACAATTTTTTAAATAAATTTTCAAAAATCGTTAATGTGTTTCATTTAATTGGTAATAAATATTCAGTTTGTCAAATTTTTTGTGTGATTTATTGCTATTCAAATGATACATTTTTTTTTTCGAACAATTAAATTTATTTGTTTTTTCTAATTATTTAATTAACAAAATAATTAAATTCTCAAGAAAATATTTTCTTAAATTTCAATAAAAATAATCGATTAGAAGAATGGAAAAATTTAAAAATATTTCAATATTATTCATATTATGCACTAATCATTCTAATCCGAATCCAGAAAAGACCAAATCTTCTATGAAAGAGTTATTTTAGGAAAATATAAAATTGCCTTTTTTGTTGAAATATTTCAAAAAATTTTGACAAATCAAATGTTTGAGAATTTTTAACAAATCTCTTCTTAAAATCCAAACAAATTGCAATGTAAATTATCGAGAACAAGTGATATGAACTGATAACTGTTATCATATAGATATATTCCAAAGTTAGAGACTTCATACTGGTTAAGTAATAAGAAGTTTCGATGACCTCTAACCTTAGCAAAAAATTAATCTTTCATCTATATTCATTAGCTGCAAGAATTTTCAATACGATATTCTATGAAATCATTCGATTATCACTTAACGAAATTATCATTTTCAATTCTTAAATACTTAAGTTTGAGAAAATTAAATGTATATGAAGATTTCCAAATTTCCGATATTTCTGAGTTTTTAATTTAATTTAACAAGAATTCTTTCGCAATAAATCGATAATTTAAAATGCTAAATCTTTTTGTTAAACTTTAAAAAGTTTGCTATTTATATTTGAAAATAAGATAAAAAAAAAAGTTTTTCCGTACTAAAGTTATCAGTAAAGATAAGTTGGAAAAATTTACTAAAAAAGATTGATAACTTAACATTAATGAAGTATTTGATAAGTAGTAATGATGTTTACAAGGTCATGAGAGAATTAATTAAGAAGAATGACCTTTGTTGATGACGAGGACAATTATAATCGGTTCATTCTCTATCACAGGTGATTATTTTTAGGAGAATATTTTTCACGATGGAAATTTAAATTTTTAAAATTTTACAATAATTTTATATGCATATATAAATCTTACTGATATAGGATATTCAGAATCTTTTTTACATAAACTTCTACAGATACTTCTAGAATTCTAAAAGATAGATTCTAAAAATAATTTTTTACGATTTCTACGATGTCATTGTTTAGAATCTTTCTTTTTTTTTTTTTTTTTTTTTTACGACTTCTACGACACTTACTGCGATATAGATGACACTTACGACACTTCTATGTTCAGAATTATTATGATTACGATTTCTATGATACTTCTAAGACTAAGATATCAGATTTTAAAATCATTTTTACGACTTCTACGACATTTCTATGATATATGAGTGTTTAGAATCATTGTTTTTTATAACTTCTACAATACTTCAGGCATATTGATTGTATTATTTTCATAACTTCTGCGACATTTATACAATATAGATTTCCAGAATCATTTCTACGATTTCTAAAATACGACTTTTATGAGATAAATGAGTAGAATCAAATTTCTATAACTTTTACGACATTTCTATGATATAGATGTTCACTTAGATTTTTCTTAATTATTTACTTTTGCTTTTTAAATATGATAATTTCTCGAGTATTCTCGATAGAACAATTATTTCTACTAGTTCGAATAAGAATCCTTTAAATTCATTTCTTATTTTAAACAACTTTAATGAGCAAATAAATTCGATAAATTTTTTAAATAATCAAATATCCAATTTTATTCGCTATGAATTTCGTAATCGAAATTTTCATGATAAATTGAAATATTTCATGAAATTAAATGAAAGATGCTGATTATTGGAAAATCCCGTAAATCGGTATATATCAGAGATTTAATGTTGAAAAATTCCAGTAATTCGGTATATACCGATAAGTCGGGGAAAAAAAAAAGGAGAAAAATATCAAATAGGAACAAAACTGATACGATGTAAATAAATTGGAAATAGCAAAATATCGTTTAACATCAATAATAACAAAAAAAAAAAAAAAAAGAGGAAAGAAAAATTGACATCGAAAAAAATTGTCGAAGAATAAAAAAAAAAAAATGGAAATAAATGATCGAATATTAAATAGTTGATTAAATAATAAGTAATTAATAAATCACATCGAATTATAAATGAATAAATAAGAAATGATTAATGAATTGCGAAGATAATTAATGAGTAAAATATAAAAAATAATTTTTGCAAATTATTTTATGAGCAAATTAAATAATGATTTATAAATTGCTAACAATAATTATCTGAACAAATGTAAAAAAAAAAAAAAAATAATTTTTACTTCCTCTTTACTAATTAATCGTAATGAATAGAATAATAAATAACTTATAAATGATTGATGAAAAATTAATGAGCCAAATAAAAAATGATTTATAAATTAGTTAAGAGATAATTATTACTCATAAAATTACTAATAAAATTAATGAGCCAATAAAAAAAAAAAAAAAAAGATGACTTATAAATTACTAAAACAAAATAAGTAACAGAATAAAAAAAAAAAAGAAAAATTTGATTTCTAAATTATTTTAATGAACAGAATAATAAATAATTTGCAAATTCTTTTTGTCACAGCTAATGTGCTAATACAAAAATAATTCATAAATTAATTGAATAATTAATGAATATTTATTTTAAAAAAAGAAAAAAAGCAATTAATGAATAAAAATGAAAAATGATTTTTACTAATTTTTTTTTTTTAAATAAATTATAACTTAAATGAGTCAAAGATCAAAAAAAAAAAAAAAAAATGTCATATAAATAATTGGTTGAAATTAATAAGAATGATTAAAAAAAAAAAATGATTTATAAATTGAATTATTCAGCAATTCATTAATTGATTAATTAATTATTTAATTAATGAGTAGAAGTGAAAATAAAAAATGATTTTATTGTAAATAAATTGCTTCGAACAATTAATAATCATTTGAGTAGGAGAAGTGAAAGAGAGGAATGAATGGATGGATGAATGGATATATATCATTCGATAATGACCCGATTGGTCATCATTTCACCCCCGATGTCCATCCAATGCAATTCAATTTTAATCCATCGTTATGCCATTTCCCGCCTTCCCGCCTGACAAAACCGCCTGACAAAGCCGCCTGGCATGTCAACTGACCACTTGCCACTTTAACAGTCCATATATTATCGAACAAACTGCATTTTGCAAACATTCATCTAGCAAGCAAAGCTTAGGATAGAAGATAGATGAAGCAAAAGAGTTTGATTACTTTTGCCTATTTGCTAATCCCTCTCTCTCTCTCTCTTTTTCTCTCTCCCTATCTCTCTCTCTCTCTCTCTCTCTGAATTTTGTCTCACCTACCCCCTCATCCCGATTATTCTCGATCAATCTCGAAATACCATCAAGTAATGTTGCTTCCTATCTTCATTAAACATCATCTATTCAAATTCATTTCAAACTACTCTCTCTCTCTCTCTCTCTCTCTCTCTTTACTTTTGAAAAAGCGATCTATTTGCTAGGCTGAAATTTGATTTACCCCAAATTTATCCTTTTCACTATCCTAAATCTACCCAAAGTTTACCCAATTCTACCCATATGTGGAGAAATTATCCACTCCAGAATCCATTTTCCAGAAATTATCCACTCCAGAATCCATTTTTGAGAGAATCTATTATTGAAAGTGATCTATTCGAAACTTACCCTAATCCTACCTGAATTCTACCCGAAACCTACCACCCAACGATTACTCTGCTCTACCCATATATGTATATATGTATTGTTTCAGAAATTATTCCATCAATGTCGCAATTTTATCGCTTGATCATTCAATATTTTGATTTATTTACGATCTAATCGAAACTTATTTCTTATCCTACCCGGATTTTACCCGCAACTTATCCTATTTTACTCTATCTTATTCATAAATAGATATGTTCCAAAAATTATCCCATCAATTTTACAATTTTTTGTCGCTTCTTCATGCGATATTTCGATTTATTTAGCGATTATTGTCTGATTGATTTTGTTGATTTCAAATAATTTAAAATTTAAATTTTATTTTAGAATAAATAATTTTATAATGTTTCTCTATAGAATAACGAAAGATGTCAACAAAAAGAAGCAAAAAAGTAAACAATTGTTAAGGAAATGTTAGCCATTTCATTCAATGTGATATAAATACGACAAAGTAATCAATATTTTTAAATTAATGGATCGATATTTTACATCCTAACTATTGACTGACCTGAGGTCAATCAGGTCTACTTCAACTAATACTAATCAATATTTTACACATTAGAAAGAATAAGACAATTTCGGACTACATTCGTTTTGCTGATCTAAAATTTCGGGTCATGTTCGTTTTGTTAGCCTAAGACTTCGGGTCACATTCGGGTCATGTTTTTGCTGATCAATTACTACTGATGAATATTTGTAAATCAAATCAGAATGAAATTTTGATTTTCTTGATCAGCTACTACTAATGAATATTTGCAGATCAGATCAGGATAAGATCTAAGGTCAAGTTCTAGTTCATTTTCTTCATCATGTAATAATTCGTATAAATATTTCATATATTCCTAGAATTAAACAAATTCGCAATTTAATTTAATTAAAATTTTTGCAGAATTAAAATTTTAACGAATATGAATTATTAAAAAATTATTGAAAAGGAATAATATTCAGAAAAAGTAATCATTACCTATATATTATCTTTTCAATACCTATATTATTACTTATAAAATATTATCTATATTATTACCCAATTAATACCTAAAAAATTTCATATGTATATCCAATTAATATATTTTTTTAATTTTAATTAATTAATTAGCAAAACCTGGCAAATTGGCTTAACTGGACTTCTATTGCCTGTCTTCTTGAAATATTTGCAAATTGCTCAATCAAATCAAAAATCACTAATTATTAAAGACAACTTCTCATCCACAAATTTTTGCATTCAAAAATTTTTCAAAATGAACAAAAAAATCTCATCAATCAATCATATCGTCAATTAAATCCATTTCTCATTGAATTTTTGATTTTAATTTCGAATGAAGTGAGATGATCTTTCATCTAAAATATTGATCAAAATCATTCTTGCTAATATTCAAAACAATTATCGTTATTTTTTAAATATTATTTTTGTAACAAAAATTTGAAATTTAGAAAAATTGAATCCAATTTAGAAGTTAAAATGCTTTTGATACCTTCTGATGTTCAAATTTTTGATACAAAATTCAATTAAACTCATTTAAATTCTTATCATTATTATCAGATTAATGTTTGCAGGAAAAAAAATTATCTGAAATTTTGAAAACTTTCCTAAACAAATTATGAAAATGATATCAATATTTACGTAATAGTTGATGACATCAAGTTGATGACATTATTATGATAATATTATGATGAAATTTTTTTTTTTTTTTTCAAAATTATATTTCAAAAAATTTTTATTATGGGAATTGAATTTAGCATAAGATGGAATTATAATTTTCTCAAATTGATTTCTTTTATGTATTGAAATTATATATAAAAATGTCAATTTGATTTAATTTCATGTAAAATTTTCATTAAATTTCATAATAATTAATATCATGAATAGAAATTTAAAGGTAAAGAATTATAAATAGTTATCAGTTCTTTCAGTTTTTTTTTTTTTTTTTGTTTTTGCAATTTTTCAATTTGTATTAAATAACAATAATCGTAATTTGGATGGAAAAAAATGACAACAAACATTTTATTGTGCTTGATATTCAATAATTGGCCGCTTAAAGACTATATTTTAAAAAAAATTTACTTATTTTTAACCATTTTTACAACATTTCTTCTTAGTTTTGCCAGCGGCATTTACGCATGAAAAAATAATTCGTTTACAAACATCGCAATTTATTTATACCATCTATTAAACTTCGCAATAGCTGCGGTGAGCGGTATTCGTTAACGACCTCTGCGTATCAAAAAAAAAAAAAAAAAAAAAACCAGTTGTTAACAAATTTGCAATTTATTTACGTTAACTGTTTAATTTCATAATAATTACCGTAAGTGTTCGTTAGCGCTTTCTGCGCTTAAAAAAAAAAAAAAAATGATTAGCGAATTCGCAATATTCATGTTATTTATTAAATTTTACAACAATTACAATAAGAAATAGCTTTAAAATTATCTCTATAAATTTTAATCGTCACATTTTATATTTCAAATTTTTAGCATTGAATTATAAAATATGAGTAAACATAAAATTACCCAAACGATACTTTTACATATCTATGGTAAATATTCGTCATACATTACTCATACTTACCTGTGACATATTAGATATACCTAAAAAACAATAGGTAATTTAAATTACAGGTAATACTTGGAAAATGTTACTTAAAATGCTAAAAATTTTGAAAATATTAAAAAAAAAGAAAGAAAACGCTTAGAGTTAATAATTTTTTTGACAATATATTTAAACCAATCCATAAAATAGCAATCTTATTTTTCAAATTTATTAGTTCGAAAACTTTATTCTCAAACTTTTATTCTATCAAAGCATAAATTTAAAAAAAAAAGTTATTTTCTAAATTAATTTATTCAATTCAATAATTGATAATTTGCATTTTTCAAAAGATGACAGTAATCAAAAGGATTACGGTAAGAGATTGCAAAAGTTCGCAACTTCTCCGCCCTCTACCATAAAAAGTCGTAACAATCAACATATATTGTTAATAACATCGTCCTTCGGAAAATAAAAGCATACAGTAATGAATAAATTTGAATATTCATTAAGTTTAATATTTAATTGAATAGCGCTCAATATTACATTCAGTCCCGGTATTTTCCGGGACTAAAAGAGAATTTCTTGCATATTCTCAAAAAGCGGGATTAATTGGCGCTCAGTATTATTTTCCGATATTTTAAATATTATTCCGATTTTTTTTTAGTTCCGGTATTTTTTGTATTAATAGAGTAGGATTCCTTAGGTAGAAACAGTCTTCTGATATGGCAGGATTATTTAATTGATATTCTTGAAGAGTTTGACGTTACATCGTTTACGTAAAGGTCAAAGTTCAGATAACAGATAACAGAGTAAAATTGTAAAACCAATATATCATATGCAAAATCAACTATCAAACCTATCACTTTCAATAGCAATACAAATTTTACTTATGTTTACAAATAACCCATGACTCTCCTAGATCATGGGTAATACTTAAAATTAACATATTATTGATAAAATCAACCTATTTATCAGTTTCAATAATATAAACATTACTCATACTTACCTGTGACCTCTGACACAACTGATAATATTAGATAACAGGTAATATTTACTCATAATACAAAGAAAGAAAGAGAAACTGATGTCCTTAAATTTTGTAAAAATTTCATTTATTAAGTACAAAATTTTCAATTATTAAATTTTTCTTTAGTGATAATAAAATTTTAAAATTGTAACAATATTTTAGTAAATTGATAGAGCATTTTATGCCTCATTTAACCCTCAAATTTTATTTACAAAAAAAAAAAAAAAAAAAAAAATTGAAATAGAAATGATTATTTAAACTTTTGACAGGATAAATATTTGAGAAAAATATAATTTCTCGAAAAGAATTTCAAAAATTTTACAAAAATTAAATTGATAAAAATCGATAAAAAACGAAAAAAAAAAAAAAAAACTAACGTTGCATTATAATCAGCATAAACAATATCATAATCACCAGCTGGTTCAATAAATAGATCATCATATGGTTTTGGTACCATTTTCGATTCAGGTTCCTTTTCTCCCTGAATTTCAGATTCTGCTCCTTCTTGTTGAAATTTTCGTTCAGATTTTAAATCATTTGATTTTCGTACTAATTCTGAAAAGAAAAAAGGAAAAAAAAATCATCAAAAATTTAAATTATTCCAATCATAATAATCATAATAATATGTGAAAGTCAATAAACGATCATTTGAATATCACTATGAACACTTGCAAATCAATTCGAGTAGCACAATAAATGAACCAGAATGACCTTTGACCTCGAAGAAATGAACAATGAATGCAATCAACAATAAAACGAAGACTTTATTGAAATTTCAACATTCTTTTCTAGCAATAGAAAATGATTATTTCAGGAAGAATTTCGATTATCATTTTTTATAATTGAATATTTTTATTTTATTCAAATTTAAATTGAAATTACGATGTACGCATGAATGAATTGAATTAAATTCAATTTTCCTTAATAAAATTTTATCAACCAGTACCAGACGAGTACCAATATTATAAAATTTTTAATGTTAATCAAAAATTATATTAATTAATATTCAAAATTTAACACTAATCCATATTCCATATATATATAATTCATTTCATGAAATGAATTATAAAATTTTTAATGTTAATCAAAAATTATATCAATTAATATTCAAAATTTAATATTAATCTACATATATATGTCCATAATTCATTTCATGTTTTAAAATAATTTTTTTATTATTCATCAACAACAAAAAAAAAAAGTAATAAAATGTAATTTTTTTAACTTGTGTTAACTTTTATACTCAAAAAATTGCAGTTTATTTTTTATTTCCTTTTTTTTTCAGTAAAAATTATATTCAAATTATTGATTGAATAATTAAAATAAAGAATGAATTTACTTATTCCCATATTTTAAATATCAAGCAATATAATTTCGAATTATTCAATATTTATTCAAAAAAAAAAGAATTTTTTTTCAGAAAACAGTTGTCTTACTTTAGCTTTCAATTATATTGTTACTGAAAGATTTTCTTTTAGAATTTCCTTTTCAAATTAAAAACGGTTAAATTCAGTAAATCCAATTTTTAAAATAAATATTAAAAGAAAATCCAGTTTTTTTTTCTTTTTAAAAAACCCAATTAAAAAGAAAATCCAATTTTTAAGTTAAATTTAGAAAATCATTAAGATTTGAATGATTAAAAATTCTAAATTAATCAAAAATTCTAAAAAATTCGAATTAATTAAAAATTCTAAATCAAACATAACAAAAAAATGTTGTAAAAAATTTATTGATTGTTAAATAAGGTGAATATGGTAAATTATTTCTATCAAAATTGAAAGAACGAAATATCGAAAAAAGATAAATTAGGAAGAAGTCAGTCAATTAATGATAATACTTGGCAGAATGAACTTTTCCTTTCTTCGAAAATGAATCTTGGCTTAATCAAATAAGAGCCAAGCAAATTATGGCCAAGAGAAAATTGAGGAACACTTCAATAGCAAAGAGACTAATTCATAATAAATCCATTTAATAAATTAAGCATTTTAATAAGTTCGAAAACTTTGCTGAGCAAAATATTTTAAACTTTACTTAATGCAACTTCAATATATTTCATTAAACTTTAATTGAAATTTTAACTAAAAATTTAAATTTATCGAAACTTTTCAATCAATAATTTAGAAAAGTAAGTAATCTATTGTATGAAACGAAGGGAATATCATCAAAATTCTGTATTTAAATTGAGATTAATCATACTGTATGTTTATAAATAAAATGAAGAAATATCACCAAATATTCTCTTTACTTAAATTTCGATTACTTAAATATTGATTAATTTTTAATTTAATCCAAATTTCTTCGATATTTAATTTCAAATTAATCATACCGGAAAGTATCTTCTGTACTTAAATTTCACTAATAAATTCACTCTTAATTAAATGCGGAAAATATCTAAAAAATCTAGAAAAACCTAAAATTAATCCTAAATGGCCTAAAAATTGTCCTAAATAATAATTTTCAACAATTAGAAAATGTTGTAAATAATGTAAAAATGATTTTATGGTCAAATGAAAGTGGTTCAGTGTCCCAAATATGTGAACAACAATTAGTGATCTCTTGAATTTAGAGGTGAACAGAAAGCTTTTAAGTACCGGAATCAGGCCCTTCAACCCTCTTTGGACCCAAAATCAAGCCTTTTAAACCTTTTTGGCCAAGAGCAAGAGCAATATTCTGGTTCCCATTGTTAATAATTTCCTGTGCAAACTCTCGCATTCATCCAGAAAATACTTTTTGCTCATTGTCAAAAAAAAAAAAAAAAATAATAATTTTTCAAGCAATTTTCTCAATCAAATTTATTCATCCAAATAATCTTTATATTTCGTAATGAAAAAAAAAGAAAAGAGGAAAATTATTAGCATACAACATTACTACTTGTAATGTGTAATTTTTAAATTTTTTTTATTCCAAAATTTTAAAAAAAAAAAAGAAAAAAAGAAAATTTCCGTGAATTTTTTGAAATTTTTTTTTTTTTGTATCAAAATTTAAGTAAAATTACTTGCATTGAAATCACAAATTTTTTCTATAAAATCATAAACTTTTCATAGAAGTAAATAAATTAAATTCGGAATGGATTCTGAGTAAAGTTCTATATTAATGGATTCTTAACAAATTCCATACGATTAGATTCTTATTAAATTCCATTTCACTGGATTCTGAGCAAATTATATATTAGTGGATTCTTGGTAGATTCCATATGAGTGGATTCTGAGCAAATTCTATATGAGTGGATTCTTGGTAGATTCCATATGAGTGGATTCTGAGCAAATTCTATATGAGTGGATTCCGTTTGAGTGGATTCTGAACAAGTTCTATGTAAGTAGATTCTGAGTTAATTTCATATGAATGGATTTTGTTTTTTCCATCATATATCACTCCACAATAAAAAGAAAAAAGAAAGAAAAAAAAGTCAAAGTATGGAAAGTTAAATGACTGAAATTCAGTAATTGAATTAAATTATTGATATTTTAAAATTATTATCACGAGTAATCTTATGTTGACAAATTTCTAGCATACAAAATAATGAATGATTAAGTAACAATTATCATTATTATTAAGAAATAATGATAACAATATTTACTATCGCGCCATAATTTTCATCAATTTTCATCATTTATCAGTACTCATTATCATTACATTTATCGTATCATTATAATTATCGTTTTTTACTTATCATTTATCATTAGTTAATCAATGCTATGGATCATTTCTTTCTTGTGCAAATAATAATTTTTAATAAAATAAAAATTTCAAAAATAAATTTTAGAAAAGCAATAATAATTGTAGTTAATAATAATAGTAGCAATGTATCAATGGTATACGCAATGAAATCGATCGTAAAAGTTGCGACAAGCGACGACATTTCTGCATGTCAACTATTACTGATGAACAGCCTGTTTGTTCAAACTTTTACATCAAACTATCCATCATTATTTCAAGTAAATAATTACATATTTTTAATTCAATTAAGCAAATTCGCTAGCAATAATGGGTTGCAATCGCTTTTTTGAAGATCACATTTTCGATTCACATTTTGAGATTTAATTGTCATCTTTAGAGTTGAAAAAAAAAAAATTTATTATTGATGTTTAATTTTAATATTCAACATTTAATTTAATTTTGCAAGAATTCTGATAATTTCCTATCAATTTCATTGAAAATATGACTAATGATTGAATTTGATTGAATAATCGATCACAATCATTTTCAGAATTCATCAATTTTCTTTGATGAAAATAAAAAATTAAAATTTTTAAATTTTTCAAAAAAAAAAAATCCTGTACATAATTTGGAAAAAAAAATGATTAGTTAATTTAAAAAAAAAAATTTTTTTTTTCATTAATCAATTTCTTGTCATTTCAGGAAGAGAAATGAATTTGAAAAATTGAAAAATAATTGATTTGAAAAAGTTACATTCCTTTGAAATATTTGTGATGATTGAATGAAAGTGATAATAAGAAAAGGCACAGTTTATAATGGAACAAATAGACATTCTTGGCCAAAGTTCATACTTTGGCCAAGAATGTTTATTTGTGATTAGGCCTAAAAGGAGAGTTATATGGCATGACAAACTGGGCATATAAATGTGTTGAAAGCGACAATCAACCTCATTATCATCATCATCATCATCGATTCTTATTGGGTTGAAAAGAAAGCGAAGGAATTGAAAAGACAGGAAAGAAGAGGACAAGATTTGACAGGAAAGAACGGAACATTTAATAGGCCTAAGCCTAGTTTTCTGGCCAAGCAATAATAGACCTAACTGCTCATTTGCCTATATTCCATATTCTAATAAGATTTAATATTAACGAACAACTGAGAAAAAAAAAGAAAAAAATCCTTCCAAATGATTTTTAGTTTCATAAGAACTAAACAAATATATAATTTCAATTTGAGTTTTTATATTTAAATTTAATAAATTTGATTTCATATCAATAAAGTCTCAAAAGAAGAATTTAATAACTTAAATTCATTTATTAAGTAAGATTTAACTGAAAAATATCATAAAAAATCATCCAAAAATCACAGAGAAAAAAAAATGACTGCAAATTTTTTTCAGAAAAAAAGTTCAAAACTTATCAAATTTAATTTGAATTTTAATATTTTCCAAATAAAATTGCAGCAAACAAAAAAAAAAAGAACTTTTAAATAATAAATAATTGATATACCTGAAAGTTTTATTGAATAAAATTTTAATAGAAAAACTTTTTATGGAAATTTATAGATGAAAAGTCAAAATTCCTAGTTCTCGCCCAATTTCAATCAAAGTTTGAAAAAATATTCAAGCCTATCATTATTCAGGCTTTATAAAATTAAATCCAACCTACCTCTCTTTCAATTATCCTTTCCTTCCTTCTTTCAAATTTTGATTTTCAAAAATTTTACGAAATCATCGTCCAAAAATTTTTATTAATTTATCATCAAAATTACAATAATGCTAATTTAGTTTGCTTGTTGAAATTCAAAAATTCTAATTCAAAATACTGAGTAACAAATAAAATTCAAAAAAAATTCGCACTAGAATTTATTGTGAAAATAAAAAAAAAAAAAATTTGATGAAATAGAAGAAAATTTTTCATAATTCACAAAATTCTTCATCACTTTTTTTTTTTCTTTTAGTAATATATATTGCAAAAAAAAAAAAAAAAAAAAAAAAAAAGTTTGTTCAAAAAAAAAAAGCTTCGAATTCATAATTTTCTTTTTTTTTTTTTTTTGAAATTCATAAATATGATTATTTTATGGATGTAATGAAGAAGCAAAATGTCCTTCGCTTTTTCTAATTAACAAATATCAAGCTTTCTATGGTACTTGAAAAGATCGCAAGTACTTGCGAGATAAAGCTCGAACAACCATCTGTCTAGAATTAAATAATTAAGCATATTTGAAGAGTGCAATTTTGTTAGAAGATGAGAAAATCTGGTAAATTTTCAACATCTGTCATATATTAGAAAGAATAAAAGCGAATAGAAAAAAAAAAAAAAGATTTTTTAGAAAGAATTTGTTTAAATTGGGAATTAATGAAAATGATTGTTAATTGAAATCGAGATGAAAGGCGACAAAAGTATACTTGAACTTTGACCTATGGATGATTTGACCTCAATTTTAGTCATTGGCTATTTACATATATGAATCTATAATGCTTTGCTAAAATTGAACTATTGGCTTAATTAATTTTTGCATTAAAAGAAATTAATTAGAAGGTATTGTGAATAGTCTACCAAAATAATCCATCTACAAAGATATCGTACATTTAGTAAATCAGATATTCTACGTTTAGTAAACAAAAATATTCCACGTATCGTAAATACGTGTCCTACAAAAATATTCCACGTTTTAGTAAGCAAAAATATTGTACGTGTCGTAAGCACGTATTGATGATTTTAAAAATATTCCACGTATCGTAAATACGTGTCCTACAAAAATATTCCACGTTTTAGTAAGCAAAAATATTGTACGTGTCGTAAGCACGTATTGATGATTTTATAGTTAAATTAAATGTCATTAATATTTGATGAAAAAATTGAATGGAAATTTTGAAATGAACCGATTCCTAATCAAATAAACTCCTGTAATGTTTTATAAAGTTGACAATTTTACGTCAAATTAAATGTCAATAATATCTGTTCATCGAATTGAATTTAAAAAAAAAAAAAAAAAAAAAAAAAGAAAGCTAAAACAAACCGGATCATTCCTAATCGAATAAATTCCTGTTAAAATTTTCTATAATTTTAATGATTTTACGCTAAATTAACTGTCATTTTATGTCAAATTAAATATCAGTAACAATTGATGATTAAAATTGAAATTAGAAAATTTGAATTGAACCGGATTATTCCTAATCAAATAAATTCCTATAAATTTCTATAATTTTGATGATTTTACGTCAAATTAACTGTCATTTTATGTCAAATTAAATGTCATTTTTGCGTCAAATTAAATATGATTAATATTTGATGATAAAATTAAACACGAAAAAAAAAAAAAGGTTGAAATAAACCGGATCGTTCCTAAGCGAATAAAGTTTTGTAAATTGTCAAATAGTATTAACTGTCATTTTATGTTAAATTATTTTAGGAAGGAAAATGACACAAATAAGTTTTTTTTTTTTTCCTCCCTACAACAGTAAAAGTAATTAATTGCATGCGCCAGAACCTCAGAATGTTTAATTGAGCATAATTTTGTTGAAGGTCATTATAGTTTTCTATTATTTCATTCATTATCATTCCAGTATTCATCTTATTTTACCTTTAATATTCTCAATAAACAGTTACCGTATACCATATTCAAATGAAATGTAAGCCTTGTTACAGTATATCATATTCAAATGAAACGTAAGCCTTGTTACAATATTTGATATTCAAATGAAATGTAACAGTGCGTCATTTTCAAATGAAACGTAAACCTTGTTACAGTAAAGCATATTCAAATGAAATTTAGGTCTTCTTACAATACCTTACATTCAAATTTACAGTATCTCATATCAAATGGAGTGTAGGCCTTATTACAGTACCTTATTATATTCATTCATTCATTGTTGATCAGATCTATATAAAGATCTATGATAACAATAAATTACGACATTGACGTTACAACTGATGATATTGACAATGAGATTTCGTAGAATTTATGGCAACTGAGACAACAAAATTTTTTGAATTTATAGCAATCATCGTTCATCAGAATTTTACAGTATTCTTCTATTTACAGTACTCATGATTCAACATATTTCATTAAAATTTGTGATACTGATTTAAAAAATTTGTTAGAATTCAGGGCACTGATAATAATGATTCTTTTGGAAGTTACGGCACTAAGATTCTTTAAAATGTATGACATTGATAATAAGATCCATTGGAATTTATGGCATTTACAGCAAGATTGATTAAGACTTTATGGCAAAATTCGTTAAAACTGAGAGTACTGTATTAAAATCAGAGAAAAGAGTTAATTGATTATTCGGCAGAGGTGAAAAATAACGAATCGATAAAATGCAATAATCATACTAAATAATAGAAATATGTAATTAGTCGGTCGATAAAATTCTCTCTGCTATTAATGTTCGTTTTATTACACGTACGTGATGAACTCAAAACGTGAAAGAAGTGGAATCGTGTTAATTGCATCAAAGAATGAATCTGAATTATCATAGTCTTCTTGATTCTGATTTATTTAATGGTATCTTCTCAATTGAATATTTATTGATTTCTTTCAGATCAAAAGTTTAGAATGTTTTGGAACATTTCCATAGCGTACCTAAATTTTACCGATAAAAGTGGTAATCAATATTATCATTCTAAAAAGCAAGCTACGAGATCAATGGGACCGGAAAAATCGATTGTATTAGCAGAAATCGGAAAATTCTGAATCCATCCGGGAGATTTTTTTTAAATTAAAATAAATCTAAGATTGAAAATTGACTTTTTTTTGATAACGATTGATTTTATAAATTAGAAAAATGTCAATGCAGAAATATATATAAAACTTTTTTCCTCCAAAATTTTTTTTATACTAAAAAATTTATATTACTTTTAAAAATTTGAATTACATCATTCAATCGATTTTTTAAAGAAAAATAAAAATAAATAAGGAAAATTTCGTTTGGAATAAAAAAAATTAATGATTTAAAATAAAATTTGTTATCATTGAAACGAAGATAGCGAAGATAATCGATCAGAGAATAAAAACAATAAATTCAAAACTAAAATATACAAAAGAAAAGCAAAATGAATTGAAAGAAAAAAACTTAAATATATAATTTTTGATGAAATTTCAGAAACTTGGTCGTATTCTAATAAGAAAATTTAAGTTTCAGCAATCTACAAAGTACAATAAAGATAAATTTAATGCAAAATTTTGAAATATGATATGGATAATGTAAACTGATATTTGATAACATTTCGTTTCAAATAAGTTGGTTCGAATTGATAGAATTATTAATTCAGCATTAATTCATTAACATTTTGTGCTTAAAGAGCAAAATTATTCGATGTTATTGGAAATTAAAATGCAAAGATAATGAAAGGTAATTGAAAGGAAAATTTGATATAAATAAATTAAAAAAATATTGAAAATTTGGCCAAAGATTATATTGGACTAGACTTCTTATTATATCAATTTTCGCTTAACAACATACGATTATATTCATATTAAAATCGCAATGAAAAGCTTAAAAAGTTTGAAATTTATCAATTTATTTAATTTAATGAAATAATAAATTTTAAAATAAAACGAAAAAGTATTTTTTGGAAAAAGTTAACAAACGTATAAGTGCACTTATGTCTTCTTCACATTAATATTGCAATAAAAAATTTGAAGAAATACTATTTTAAAATTTATAATTTTAAATTGATTTATTTAACTTAATAAATTTATAAATTTAAATTCAAAAAAATGAGCATTTACTAGAAAAAAAATTAACAAACAAATGCAGTTATTGCCTTCATTCATTTCAAGATTGTAATGAAGAAGTTAAAAGAATGCTCTGTTAAAATTTCGAAAAAAAAATTAAATTCAAAATTGATTTATCTAATTTAAAATCGATAAATTTGGATTCAAAAAAAAAAAAAAATTATTTTCTGGAAAATTTAAGATAATAAATTATTTCTAAAAATAGGAAAAAAGAATTCAAAAAAATAAAAAAAAAAAAAAACACATGTATTCCGAGATAGATAATTTAGCTAATTGAAATAGACAACATAGGCTTTTAATGTGATATATTACTGACAATGAAAACGACAAATTTTTAATTAAAAAAAAAAAAAAAAAACTTTCCAGGAATAATTTTATATCTATCTTTTTCTCTCTTTCCCTCTCAAAAAAAACTTTCCAGAAATAATTTTATATCTTTCTTTTTCTCTCTTTCCCTCCCAAAAAAAACTTTCCAGAAATAATTCTATATCTTTCTTTTTCTCTCTTTCCCTCTCAAAAAAAACATTCCAGAAATAATTTTATATTTTTCTTTTTCTCTCACTCTCCCTCTCCCTTTCATTCTCTCTCAAGAAAAGTAATTTCAAAAAAACAAAAAAAAAAAAAAAAAGCTATGCATGATTAGATTAACTGCAAAATGCAAATGCATGTCATGCAAGTTATAAGCAATGCCTTTCGAATGATGGGATAGTCTGCAAAAAAAGAAGAATTTAAAAGGATTAATTTAGCAATTTAGCAATTTGCAATTTGCAATTTGCACGAGAGCTTGCATTTAAACAAACAAAATATTTTCTTGCAAGCATAAAAGCCAATAAATAGCTTACATATAAATTATACAAATATGTATATTTCTATTCAATCATCCAATAAATTGATATCGAATTTGCAAATCTTGCAAAATAAGCTTGCTAAACAAAGATTTGCAATTTTGCGATCGAATATTTTGGAATAGAAGTGTTACGAGTAAACAATTTTCATAGAATTATTTTTATTTTCAAAAAGTTTTATTTTAAAAATACTTAAATGAAATAAAAAATACATTTAAATCTTAATTAGCTTTTAATTAAGCCAAAAAATTAATAAAGCAAATTAATCAGCTATGATAAGATAAAAAATTTGAGGAATGATTATTTAGCGAGTAGATAACTTTCATAGAATTAATGCATTTTCAAAAAGATCTTATTATAAAGATTTTGGTGAAATGGAAAATTAACTTTTAATTAAGCTGAGAAATTAATGAATCAAATTAATGAGTCAGTGATAAGATAAAATATTTGAAGAATTAAAAAATAAAAATTAACCGAGTAAGCAATTTTAGTAGAATTATTACATTTTCAAAAAATTTCTATTATGAAAAGATTGGATGAGATCAAATATAATATTTAACTTTCACTTTCAATTAATTTCTAATTAAATTAAAAAAAATTAGTAAACCAGATTAATGAGCAACGATAATAAGATAAAACATTTGAGGAATGATGAAAAATGTTGGCAACTTAATTTTGAAATTTTATTTTTCGAAACTTTCCGGAACAAAAGAAAAATAAAACAAAAAATTAAAATGGAAAATTATTTCTTAATGAAATGATATTTGGAAAGAAAATTAAACGACACTAACGCAATTGATTTGACAATTTTTTGTTTTTTTAATTTTTTTTTTTTTTTTTATCAAACTGGCAATATTCTATTTTACCTGCTTTACCTAAAAAACAACGAAAGAAATGAAAACTGCCACATCGTTTTTCTTCTCAATCATTTTTTTTTTAAAAATTTTTCTAAAATTTCCAAAAAAACAAAAAGGAAGCAAAAAAAATGCTTCAATTTTGTCCTTTGAATAATTAATTTAGTCAAGATGAGAAATTAATAATTTAGTCAAGATGCGAAATTAAATTTTGCAAAAATTATTCTATCTAATGTTATCTAATGTGCAAATATCTGACTTGATAGTAAATGAATTTGATATTATCCTGAAATCTCGGAAAAATTGGAGTAACCTAAATTGCGATTTCAGGACATCATTCAAAATGTTGCTTTCCAAGAAACTAATTATAAACTTTATTCTTGAAATTAAATATCCGAAAACATGATGATCAATAGTGTTTTCAGAGATGATCATGATCGTTTTCTGATCAACACAAAATATCGTCGAGATTGAGTACCTTAGTGCACTAGAGAAAGATAAATTCTAAAGTTTATTTGAAAATTAATTAATTACAAATAATTAGAATGGAATAACTCTATCGATGCCAAAATATGAAATGTTAACAATGATACATATTATTTATTTATTACAAAGTTACGAATTTTTTTGAAACTTATCACTTATAGAAGTGATAAAACTAGAATTTATCAAAGTTAAATGAAACGACAGAATTTCATTGAATTTGCAGAAGACGTCGATTGCTAATTCATAATTTCAATTAACAAATATCATTTTTTATCAGCACTGGAAATTTGAATTATCGGATGTAAAATATGATAATAATGATAATTTATCACACGGAAAATCTGAAGAAAAATGATTTGAAATTTGCTAATTTAACAAAAAAAAAAAAATTTTTTTTTGCAACTAAAGTTTAAGTTGGCATTAAGAAATAAGAAAATAATTCAATAAAAAGGAGTAATTCAGTAATTTTTATCATTTCAAATTACCAGTATTGATTCTCTGATCCATTATTGAAGTAATATTAATAATTTTTCTTTTCTGTTTATATTTGATTCAAAAGATTTCCAATCAAATTTAATTTTAAATAATATACTCGGTATAATGAAATAAAATTATTCCAAAGTTGCTAAAGCATTTTACAAACATTCGCAAGAATTAATATGTTACTGCATGTTTGCATGCAAAATGCAGCTGCAATCCGTCACCTTAATATCGATGCGATACAAAAATGAGAAACATCTTTTTAACAGCTTTATAAGCATCATAAATTCTTTTTTGAAAATTATAATTATTAGTTATTTAGTATTCCGGTAAATATATTAAGTATTCAAATTCCGGCAAATATACTAATTATTTGAATTACAGCAAATATATTGGTAATTCCGTTAAGTACACATTAACTAATCAAATTTGCGACAAATACAATGACTATTCGAATTTCGGCAAACATAAATTAATTATTTCCAATTCCAGCAATTATATATTAGCTATTCAAATTTCTACAAATATAGTTAATTATTCCAGCAAATATATAAAAATGATCCGAATTTCGTCAAATATATTGATTATTCGAATTCGCTAAAGAAAAAAATTAATTATTCAAATTCCGGTAAATGTATTATAAATAAAAGATAATTTCAACAGTCACAAATGCTATGAAATATTTGCCAAGAATGTTGAAAGAAACTTTGAAGGAAATATTCTTAAGCATTTCCAAATAGAATATATCAAATTACTTTTCACAAATATTACTTCCTAGTCAGCTAAGCTCTTGACAGGTGCTGATCAATCGAGCGATCGGAATTCATCAAATAGATCTCGAGAAATTCAAGAATTATCGAAATATACGAATGCTATTTTTAAGGTCAAAAAAAAAAAAAAAAAAATTATTTTTGCAAAAATTTTTTATTGCAAATTATTCATTTATTAATTCAAAATCAAGCTACTTTTTTTTTAATTTTATGTACCATATTTTTTTATTCTATACCATCAAATTAATTTATATGATAATAAAACTTAACAAAATTCCCTCCTAACCCAAAAAAAGTTGCAAATAAAAAAATTTTTATTTCATTTTTACTATAAATAACTTTTAAACCTTTCTTATCGTTTTGCTTTTTTATTCGTTAAAAAAAAAAAAAAAATGAAAATAATTCGATTAAATATTAAAATTCGATTAAATTTAGATATTTTGATATTAAATTTGATCAAAAAAAGAAAAGTCATTCGTTTAAATGATCAACTTATTTTGCTATTTGCTATAAATTTTTCAAATTATCATAAAAAATAAAAAATTCAAAATTTGAATAAATTTTAAACGAAAGAATTTGTGAAAATTTTTTTTTTTTTTTTTTTGGAATGATTAAAAATTGTCCTTGGAATTGTAATATGTATATATAAGTGATTAGTGGAAAAAAAGGTCATTCAAAAATTCGAATATTTGAATGAAACAAAAAAAAAAAAAAAAAAGGAAAAAAATTGGGAAAAATGAAAAAAATTTCGAATTTTTGCCATTTTTCACAATTTCTGTAACAAATTTTTTTTCTGATTCCATTTTCAGCGAGAAAGAGAGAGAGATGAATAAAAATAGTTTGATGAAGAAGAAGGAATTTTTTTAGAAAATTTAAGAAATTTTTTTGCGATATCAAATTTCAAGGAAGTTAGTGCCAATCAAAATCAGAAAAATATGTGGTTTAAAAAAAAAAAAAAATGATAGTTTTATGGCTGTCAAAATTATGACTATTGGCTATCAAATATGGATGATGATGATGATGATATGAAGTGATAGTTTAAAAGTTAAAAAAAAAAAAAGAAAAAAAAAAGGAAAAAACTAAAAATTACACATAAACCTGTTTGTGCCAAAAAAAAAATTTTTCATAACTGTCATCTTTTTTTTTTTTCTAACAAATTTTTAGTATTAAAATATAATTTTAATATTTTTTTTATTTATATTTGCAGAAAGCAAATAGAAATTGCTACAAAGATTAAAAAGTATTTTTTGTGAATTTTTAAAGTTTCAAGATCAGATCATGCAAAAAAAAGATTGTCCAAGAAAATTTTTTTAGGAAGTCAAGATGAAAAATACAGGTAATATCTGATTGATGGATATTTTGCTAAAAGATGAAAAAGAAATTTCAGATATAAAAACTTCTAGGTTTCTAATTAGTTTTGGGTGAAAAAAAAACCTGGAAGAAATCTGGAAAAAAAAAACCTATACGAAAAAAAAAACTAGAAGTCTATGAGAAACCTAAAAGCTATTTATTTGAAGAAATTCTAAGCTTTCTAATTTCAAATTATCAGAAAATTCAAAAAAATGCATTTGGATAATTTTATGTCATCGATTCCAACTACAACTTCTTCACACTACTTCATTTCAATACGACTTTTTTGCATTCTACTTAAATTTTCAAAAAATAACATTTTATAACTCATATTTCCGAGCGGGAAAATAAATTTTTCACGTAATAATTTCAAAATTTATAACTTAATCAAAAGTTATGGAAAATAATTTATAAGAAATCGAAAATTCTTTCAATCATCAAACTTAAAATGTGATTTAATAAGAGAATTTCACGATAATCCAGAAGTTTCAGAATAAATTCATTTCATTGTTATCAAACTTGCAAACAAGTTTGACAACAATATCGAATTAATAACAATTTGATCGCCGAAAATGAAAAGAATTGAAACGAATTTCAAAAGAAGTTTTGCCCGATAAGATGGTCAATAAGTATGAAAAGATAATTAGTCATTCATTAATGATGATTAGTCCTCCATTAATGATAATTTTATCAAAAATCATATTTCTCCAAGTTTACCTGATTCGATGATAATAATAATACACCTTATTTCTTTTATTGACTTTACTTATTTACATAATATTGAAACAAGTTTTAATTCCTAATGTCAATATTATATAAATAAATTATCAAAATAAGCAATCAGTTATATTCAATAATTCAATATTTTCTTAAATTTCATCAAAATTTGCTATTACTCATAAATCTAAAAAGGAAAAAGAAAATCTATGAATCTAAAAAAAGGAATTTTTATATTAAAACTTAAAAGCAACGATATCTAATTATTATTGTCATTTTTAATGAGATTAAATACTATTACTGTATGATTAAATATCATATACAAAATTACTATAAATTACATGCTATAAAATTAAATACAATTTTATTAAGTACCAAAAAAAAAAAATAATTTGTTAAATAATAAAAAAAAAATTAAAAAATTTTAACAAGTACTGAAAAAAAATTGGTTTTAATAAGTAATAAAAAAACTCAATGCTGCTTTCATAAGTTTTCATCTTCAAAGTTAGTTTCTAGCAATATAAATAAGTAATAATCAATTTTAATGAATTTATTGAGAATAATAATTTTTTTGTGAATTTTTCATTTCATTTCTAGTTTCAAATGGGAGGGAAAAAAAAAAAAAAGAAAAACGAGGAAAATGCGAAAGATTTTGTTGATTGACCTCAAACTTACGCTCTAAATAAACAAATCTTTCTTAACGCGAAAACTATTCTATTACCACTCTTGTAATCCAAATAAATGGAAGGAAAAGTTTTCAGTCAAGTTTATTTACCTAATCGTTATGAGTACATTGTACTTAATGTACCTTTTCTTTCTCATTTCCTCTTAAAACGAAAGTGTGAATTGTTGTATTGTTGTGGTAACAATTATTAAAAATTATTTCAACATTTCTCATATTTTCCATAAATTTTTTTTTTTCAGATTTTCAGATGCTATAAACTTACTGAAGCATAACTCTTGGAAAAATCATTTAAGATCATTTTAAAATCATTTTAGATTAGTATGAAAACTGAGGGATTCATTTAAACAACTTTTATATTCGATGAATCTTGATTTGATATCAGAAAATTTCATGAAAAATTACGAAAAATGGACTTGATATTAACATTTCCAAAAGATTTCGATATCAACATATCAAAAATTCCGGAAATAGAGCAAGCTTACGAGCAATAACCTAACGAATTTTCTAAAAAAAAAAAAACAATGAATTAAAATTTTTTTTTAAATTTTGAAATTTTCAGATTCTGTAAACGTACTGAATCATATTTCTGAGAAAATCATTTCAGGTTATTTTAGATCAGCATGAAAATTGATGAATTCTTCCAAAAATATGCTTGTAAGATTTTCTATTTTGATGTTTTATGAATATTCCACATAACACAATGTCGAAGATTATTTCAATTTTCATATTTATCACAAAATTTTTCCGGTAGAATCATTAATTAACTTGCGTTAAATTTGTATAAACTTTCCAGAAATGGATTTCGGAAAAGTTTTTTTATATTAGTACAAAAAACTGAAGGATTCTTCTGAATACATATTAGTAACAACTAATATCTTGCTAATTTATAAATATCGCATAAAATACAACCTGAGAGCAACAATGAGACAGAACAGATAAGTCAACTGAAGAAAAGATAACTTATTCCTATTTTAAAAATAAAAAAAAAAAAAGTAAAAAATAAAAGAATCGATTAAGATAATATTTTTTTTTCATAACTCCAGCCAAAATTTGCTTTGATGAATTTTAAGTAGTTTTAATGTTTGTTTGTTTATTTGTAAGAGGTTTAGAATATATTTAGAATATAAAGAAAAAAAAATAGTAGTTTATGTTTAGAATTGAGAGATCAATCCCTTACTAAAACTATAAAATTACTAACTATAACTAGTACGAAAAATGGATTCCGGAAAAGCTATTTTAGGTTAATAGTAAAGCTGAATTGATTTTTCGGAATTATGAAAAGCAAAAAATCACAAAAACTCTTATTTCCTAAGCAATCACCGATGGATCAGCATGACATCATATTACGTGCTTTCAGACAGAAGCTGAAGTCGCTGATGAATTGCATGATAAAACATGAAGTATTTGTGTCTGCACGACGGAAATCGCTGATGATGCGACGTGTTTCTATTTTTTTCAATTTAAAGATAACATAACTTGATATTAATTCGACGTATAAAACATTGAAAAATAAAAAATAAACAAATTTGCGAGTGTAGGGTGATCGCATCTATATCTCAAAACTTAAAAATGCGAATCGAAAAGACATTGTGCTCTTTATTGATCGATTAAATTCAATTAAAACCAAATCCAGAAAATGATCCAAAATAATTAGATCTAAAATAAAGTTAATTTCTTGCTAATGTCAGAAATCAATAGACTGACACTGTAGTAATTTTGGTTTTAAGATTACTTCAGTAACAGTTTAATAATTTATTGAATTAAAACAACTTTAACTGCCTATTGTCTCAACAACTTCACCTACTTATTGAACTTAATTTAACAATTTTACCTGTCTTTTGTCTTACTTTTTTCAAAAATTTTTTTAAAATTTCGAAATTCATTTCCAACAACCGTATCCATCATCAATTTCGAAATCCATTTCAATATACCGTATCATCGCCACCTTCACAAGTACTGTAGTACAGATTATCGATCGTTAAATGTTTCAATATCGCGTCCCTTTTTACTTTTGGTGAAAGGGTTGAGATAAATTAAAGTGTTGACGATAGAATGTAAAATGATTATGGTACCCAAAATACAAATAACCTATAATTACATGGCCATCTGTTTTGGCCGTAAAATAATTGCGCATTAGATGAACAAAAGAACAGGATGAGAAACCCTGCCGAGAGGTACTTTTATCCAAAACTGCATTTTTCAATTATATAAAAGATAGTACTTTTCGATAGTCAATGACTGCTGACCAGAGAACTAATATTAAAAAAACGGAAGAATATTTAAAGAAATTCGATTTCATTTTTATTTGAAAGAATTTCGATTTCATTTCTTTTTTATTTTTCAATTTCTTTCATTCCACGAAGTTGGAAGGAACATTTAAAAAAATTCGATTTCGTTTTCATTTGAAATAATTTTGATTTCATTTCATTTTTTTTTTTTTTGTTAAATTCATTCCACAAAGTTGGTTTGCACTTTTATTTCTTTCAGAAAACGCCAAACAAAAAAAAAATCGATTATTTTTTTTCACTTAAGCCAATTATAATTTTTAAGCAAAAAGAAGCTTAATTGCTGTCTCATCAGGATTAAAAAATCAATTCGAATTTAATAATTATGAAATTCCATCGTAAATTTCTCTATGATACAAAGTTCAAATAACTGAGATTTGGATCCGAGAAAATTTAAACAAATTCAAATTTAATATTCAATTTCTGATCAAATAAGAATAGTCAAATTCAAATTTCCTATGAATGTTTTGTTTAACTAAATCAATTTATGAACTAGAAACTAGAAATTTTTGCAATAAGTCAAGTTTCAAACTACTATATTTACTTGTTGGCCTGAAATTTTCAAAAATCATTTAAAATATGCTACATTAAGTAAGTCTAAATGTAAATTGATCATATTATCTTTAAAAAAGAAAAGTTCTGACATTTTAAATTTGGAAGAATTTTTTTTTTCAAATTATTTTATGATGAAAATTTTCGTCACAAGTAAATGTTTGCTTTATTTGCACAAAAATTTTTTTTACCATTCCTTCGCATTTTCCTGCGAAGTTTTCTCAAGAAAAAAAAAAAAAAAAAAGTATACTGTTGACAAATACATCAAAACCTAACAGATGGCTAATGTAACTTGACAATGACATTTCTTAGTATATTGCTTAACTCATCGATTTTCATCATAAAAACTTTTGGTTTTTTTTTTTTTTTTTTGGGAAAAATTGAATAAAACTTCAAAATTTTTACGTGAAATTTGGCAAATATTTTATAGATCAAGCATTTTTTCATGATCCGACACATAAGATAAATTAAATTAGAGAATGATCAAATGAGACATTGATTCGTGACATTGTAAGTTTTCTTCAGAAGATAGTTGGCATTTGACATATGTCCTTCTCCTTCCATGAGATGGCAATCAATTAAATTAAATTAATGGAAAAAAAATTAGTTCTTATTTCATCTTATCTTAAATAACCAGCATCCAATCATAATGAAAACGAGAAATTGCTTGATTTTAAATTACTATAATTTACAAATTATTACTTTTCTTTAAAGAAATCTCGCAAAAAATCCTGAATTTTTAAGAATTTCTCTTACTGAGGGTATACGGTAATGATTTTACAGTAATCATATAGGAATGAGAAATTGCTTGATTTTCTTCTTCAAATTACTAAAATTTAGAAATTATCCTCAAACTACTTTTCTTTAGGAAATCTCACAAAAATCTTCCCGAAAAAAATTTTTTTTTTTGAAAAATCTTGCAAAAAATTATAAATTACATAGAATTTCAATAATTAGATAAAGATAAGTAAAATCAGTGATTTTAAAATTCATTAATGCTACTTCTAAATAAACGATCTAATTTTTTTCCGTCTTATTTGTTTTTGCTTAAAACAACTAAAATTTCAATAATTTCAAATAGTTATTCGGTTTTTGTCAATCAAACATATTTGAGAAGTTATATGCTTGCTAATACAAATCTTCATTTTTTTCGCCTTTTTTTTCAAACTTCTTATTGCAATTTCGGTAAACTTTTCTTAAATTTCCCAGCAAACAGGCTCACTTGTTTATTTTAAATTTTTTTTTGAAACAAAAGTTTTTCTCGTCTTTGATTGAGTTGTTGTCGCAAAAATTGAGAGAAATTTCTAACCTCTAGAATGTATGAATATCATACTGTTATGAAAATTATGAAAAAAAACTTTTTAAAAATTTTTTTCTTTATATTTAGATTATATCAATCAATCTTCATCAAAATGTAGTTGATAGCACATTAATCTTAATCTTGAAGTTTCAATTTAAATTATCGTTATTAATTACTAATATGTGATTAATATTTAAGCTTTAAGCTATTTATTTTTGTCTTCTAATTTTTACCTTCCCAAATGTAAGTAATGATTCCAATTACGTACAACTAGCCGGTTTATCTATCGGTCATACTGTATCGTACAGTAATCTGCTGACCAGCTTAATAGTCATAACTAAAAGGAAAATCATCATTTTCCATCTAAAATTAAACGTCAAATTTCAATTCTTCCCAATTTTTCCAAAAATTATGTCTCTATCAAACTGGGAGTAGTCAATGTTCCATATATTTCGTTGGATTTTAATTTCATTTCAATAATCTTGTATGTCTGTCGGTCATACTGTATCATACAGTAATCCGTTGACTAATCTAATAGCGATAACTAAAGATGAGCTCACCATTTTCCACCTAAAAATTATTCTTCAAATTTCAATTCATCATAAAATTTCCAAAATTATGCTTTTATCCGATATGAAAATGGTCAATATTCAATATATCATTGGATTTTAAATTAAAATTTAATTTTTTCATCCCAATAATTTTAAATATTCTTTCCGATTTTTCCTTTTTCTTTTTTTTTTTTTTTTTTTTTTTGCTATTACATATCTAAGAATCTGATTCAAAGAAAATGATTGTAATCAGAAATTTCAATTTCATGCATTCCTCTTTCTTCGAGAATATGATTGATAAGGAGCAATCAATATTCAACATAATTTATTCAATTTTAATTTATAAACTTTACAAAACTTTTAAACTTTTCTTTTCTTCTTTTTTTTTTTTTTGCTAATACATAATATTCAAGAATCTGATTGCTAAAAGAGTGATTGTAATTGAAATTACAATTTTAAATACTTTTCTCCTAAGTTGCACATCAATGAATAATAAGACAGTTGGCGTTTGGTAACAAATGCGCCTTAACTTGATCGAAAAGGCATTTTAACCAATTATTCTGACAGATCGAGGAAAATTTTGATTGATAATTCACATAAAATTTGGCATTTCACGCAATTTTTTGTTTTCCTCGAGAATTCTAACTCTTAGCTATCACTATTATCACCGTTATCACCATTATCACCATTATTACCATCAACATCAACATTTCAACCGCGAACATTTATCTATCTCAAACTAAAATCATTGTTTCAATTTGAAGCCGTTATTACACAATTTTTTTTCTCCTTTTTTTTTTTTTTTTTTTGAAAAGCTATCTTAATGCTATAACCATTATTTAAAGGAAAATTAAATCTAACAACTGTGACATTTTCGATATTTAGTTATGAATATCAATATTGATTGATTGGACAAGTGAAATATTGATTGATTGATTGACTGAAATGATTTGTACTCATAATTAAATCAATACAAAAAGTACGTGTTTCAACTTAAAGCCATTATTACATTATTTTTGTTGAAAGCCATATTAATACTATGATCATTATTTAACAGGAAAGAAAAATCAAATTTAATAATGTCAACTTTTTTGAAAATTCAAAATATCTGATTTTAGTTTTTTTTTTTCAAATTCATATAAAAAATCATATTTTTTTGTGTTACTTTAATAGAATGCAAACCATATCATATCAATTAATCAATCGATCAATCACTACTACATTTGATATTACGAAGAAATGGTTTTTGAAAGCTAAAACTGGTTTCAAAAAAAAAAAAAATTTCCAGAAAAAAATTATTTCCAATACTGAAGAAATATGAAACTGAACAAAAAAAAAAGAAAATTTTCAGCAAATTCTATTTTAATCAATGAAAGCATTTGTTAAAGCTGAAGCTTTTAGCTTTGCAGAAAAGTTTTTAAATGTTGAAATTACTTCAATAAAACAATTCAAAAAAAAAAAAAAAATTAGAAACAATTTAAAGAATTTAAGAAAATTAAAAATGAAATTTAAAACAATGAGAACAATTAACAAATAACATTTCATACCAATTTTAATTATTTGATATATGCTACGGAAGGAAAAGTTTCCAGACTGAAAATGAATCCATAATTTCAGTTTTCATCAATAAATATTTTATTCAAAAATAAAATTATGAAAAAACTTGAAAGTTAAAACTCTTAAAATTTTTGAAACTTAATACGATTATGCTAATAAAATTGAATTTTAAAAAAGTTTCAACAAGAAATTTTAAAAAAGATTATGAGATGATGAATTGAATAAGATGAGCTTTTTTTTTTTTTTTTTTTTTTCATAAATAAAAATTCGTGAATTTCAAAATTAAAATAGCACCAACCTTTTTTACTCGTTGGTTTTAAGACCATTTTGTCCAATTTATAAAATATTTTTTTACGACCATTATATTCAATTGAACTCGGAACATCCATATTATATGAGGAATTTTTTGTTTGATGCAGTAATCCTTTTCCAAAAATCAAATTAGAATACTCAAAAAGAAATTTTTTTTTTTTTTTTTTTTTTGATCTGTTCGATATTTACTGCAACATTTCTGATTTTGAATCTGAAATATTGAAATTAAACTTTCTTATTTCGTAACAATTTGCGAACATCAATTATAATTTATGGAACATTTAGTGCAATAAAGAAAAATTGAAAAAAAAAAAAAAAAACGAATAGAACGGTACTCAAATGAAAATCGAAACAAACGATCAGCATGATTTTGCCAATAATTTTAAATTGTTTAATCATTGAAACGAAAAAGTCATCAAGCAACATATTACGGTCTTCATTTTTTTTACGGCCCTATGTGCTTTGATTGATAGTTTTGATGTCATTTTTTTTTTATCAAATTTCCAATTAATCACAATTGAATAAATTGCTAATTAATCATAACAGACGAGAAATGGATAATCTGCTTGTTTGTTTTGCAAAAAAATGATTTAAAATCATAAAAATTTACCTGAACATATAATAGAACAAATCTAATAAAGGATTTTATTAATCGAATGATTTTTATTCTAATTTTTCGATTACTTCATCATTTCATTAAAATAACTCATTAATTAATTCAAACACTTTAAACAACTGTTAATAATCAATATTAAGCTTTATTATTTCATCATTCAATTTTTTCATTTTTTTTTTCTGCTTAACAATAAAGAGAAAAGTAATATTTAATGAAGATATTTGCCATAAATTTCAATTTTAAATTGATATCTTACACGGAGTAGCATTGAGAAATCTTTTATTTGAATTAGGAAAGATGATAAAAAAAAAAAAATAAAGGTAGAGGAGGTTAGTGATAAAAAAAAACAAAGTAAATTTTAGTAAGTTAAAAAATAGATTGAAATTTATGAAATCAATTTTAAATTGAAATTTTATGAAATGAAATTTGAACAATAATACAGATTTTTTTAAATAATTGATATGATATGATATGATGATATTGAAATAATAGAATTGAGTAAGATCCAACATTGTTTCATTTTTTTTTCTTTTCTCCATTAAATTCATCATAATTTGACCTTTTTGACATTAACCTATATTTGATAATTTATTGATGTATAAAGAGAGAGAGAGAGAGGGAGAGGGAGAGAGAGAGAGAGAGAGGGAGAGAGAGATGAAAGGAATGGATGAATGTAAAGGAGAATTAATAGCGATGTCATCATTAATTCACTATTAGTAGCAGCAGTTCATAAATCTAAATGATGACGACTGTCAGGCATGGCATTCATCCCATTGGTGTAATAAATCAAAATGATAAAAGGGCGAAGGGCAGCCGCCTAGGTTGCAAATGATATGATGACAATATACAATAAATAGATGGCGCAAAGTGAAATGAAAGGAAGGAAAGGAAGGAAGGAAAGGAAGGAAGGAAGGAAGAAAGGAAGGAAGGAAAAAAGGAAGGAAGGAAGGAAGGAAGGAAGGAAGAAAGGAAGGAAGGAAGGAATGAAGAAAGGAAGGAAAAGATGGCCTTCAACATCGATAGATATTATTAGATGGAATGGACGTTGAAGTTCTTCTCTTTCCATCCTTCTCCATCAGTTTTCCACTCCTCCCATACTTAATCATACATGAAGAGGAGGACAATTATGATGATGATGATGATGATGAGGATGAGTATGAGGATGAGAATAATGATGATAATTGAAAGAATAGTGATGAAGATAATACTGAGATAATGGTGATGAGAATGGTGAAAAAGATGTTACTAATTGATGATGATGAGGATGAGAATAATGAAGGAGAATAATAATAATAATTGGAAGAAAATGATGACGATAATACCGAGATGATGATGAGAATAGTGAAAAAGATGATTCTAAATGATGATGATGATGATGAGCAAGAGTAGAATAATAATAAAAGTGATGATGATATGAATAATGAAAAAAAAATGCGATGATGATTATGATTATGAAAGAAGAATAATGATGAGAAGGATAATGATGATGAGAATAATAATGGTGGTTATGATGGTGATAATGGTGAGGAGGATAAAAGTGGTAAAATTTTAATGATGATGATGATAAGGAGGATAATTGATAGTAGTAATGATGATGATGATGATGGATGATGAAAATAGTAATAATGTTAAATCCCAACGTAATGGATGATGATGATAATAACAATGGTGAATAAAGATAATGGTATTAATGATGATGAGGAGAATAATGATAATAGTAATAATAATAATAATAATGATGATGATGATAATGCATGATGATTAAAATGATGATGATGATGAGAAAAATGATAGATAATTTTAAATGTTAATATTTATTTATTTATTTTTTTCAGAATCTGAAAAGTCTATTACATCATTAAATTGAATGATGTAATAGACTTTCCAGATTCTGAAAAAAAAAAAAAAAAAAAAAAAAGGATCCATTTTCTTCCTCTTTTTTTCCTTTTTAAATTTATGAAGGCATAAAATATGATTAAAATGAAAGAACAAAAAAGAGAAAAAAAAAGAACTTTCTAGTTTTCTAGTTGATGATGCATCAGAAGGAAGGAAGAATGAAATCTATTTGATTAAGGAAAAAGATGTCATTCATTTGCTATCATCGATTGTTGTTTTTTTTTTCTCTTCTTTTCGCAATTCCTAAATTCAGTAATTTTTCAAATTGACATCTTCCGATGGTATTCCATCAATCACGAAAGAAAAATTACTCAAATCTTCACTGTTACATAAACAATTTTCAAAATGCCATAATATTGGTGAGGAATGAAGAAAGATTTCTATTTTTAATTTACTCCTTCAACTTATCTTTCAACTTGTCCTTCACTTACAACATCACTAGCTATTGTAATATCTATTTCATACTGGATGATAACAAATTTGCTGTTAAAATATCATTATCATTCTTGAATTTCACACTTTTTCAGATGCTTAAACTGAATGATAACAAATTTGCTGTTAAAATATCATTATCATTCTTGAATTCCAGACTTTTTCCGATGCTTAAACTTAATTAATAACTATTTTATCTTCTTTAAATATCAAAAAATGAAATAGATATCTAATTATGGACAAAAAAATAAACAAAAAGATATCTAATTAGAAAAAAATATCCAATAAAAAAGAAAAAAGAGAAAAATTAGAGTTTCTAATCACAGGTGAAAAATGATTTAAGTTTAATGATTTATCAAAGATTCAAATATGAAAGTTTCTTAAAAATTTGCAATAATGAATAAGAGTACTTGAACAGAATATAAAAATGCATTTGATTAAAAATTTTTACAATTTCTATCCTATGATATAATTTTTTATAATTATTTATAATATCTTGTAAAAGAATTGCAAAAAATGCAATTAATGTCATTTTTTTTTTTTTTTAAATTTAATTAACGTTATGAAAAAACACAATTATTTACAAATTTATTTCCAATTTCTGAATTTTTTAATGGATGTAAACATTCCAAATTCGATAAAAGAAAATTTTTGACATTGGAAAAAATGCAAAAAATGAAAAAATAAAAATTTAAATAATTTTTTTTACAAAAAATTCAATAAACATTATGAAAATACACATCATTTTCAAATATAGTTTACCAATGAAATTAATCATTTCATGATTTATTTTTATGAATGTAAAATATTTCAAAAATCGAAGAAAATTTATGAATTTGTCGGTTGTTGTTGTTGTTAGCTTTGCAAGAGAAATCAATAATTTGTAAGTGGTTGAATTTTGAATTTGTGAAATAAAACGAAGATTTATAGTGACAAGATTGAGACTACTGATATGTCTTTTATCGAAAATTCAAGAATCCAACCCAATGATGTGTTATCCATTGTCAACAATGTCCTCTTCTCATCATTTTCCGCTTCGTTGAATCCAAAAATTCTTTTCTTTTTCTCATTCCAAATATCTCATTAGCGTAAGGTCAAAAGGTTAAATATTTTTAAACTAATTTTTTACAGATAAATTATTACGATGCAAAAAACTATGACACTTTCATACCATATTTCACTAGCGAAAGGTCAAAAAAACTAAATATTTTTACCTAATTTGTTGCAGTTCTTGATAATTGATAACTTATCAGTACGTTAAAGAATTGTGATATATTGTTACAAATCAGAAAATTCTAGACAATTTGGTAAAAATCATTACTCAAGGTCAACATATTAACGATACATATTGCAAATCGTGATAATACAAAATATTATTTTGGACTGAAAAAATCAAAAATGTTTCAAGTTTCAACTGAAAATTGAAATTATTGGCTCAAATTTGACAAACGAAATTGAGATTTCAAAGTTTTTCAATTTTAAAGTTAAGTTTTGACGATATTTTAAAAATTTTTAAATGTTCTCAATCTCAAATCTGAAATCTCACATTTCTAAATTTTGGAAATGAAATAATTTCAAAAAATTATTCACATTTCGCGGTAATGAGAATCAACGTTTATGGTTACGCATAAAATGTTTTTACCAATTTTTACTAACTTTCACAAAATTTTAGAATTCTTACGTATGGATGAAACGTTAATTCTGATTAGCATAAAATTTGAATAAAATTTCTTGAAAATTCAATTTTTCTTGTCCAAACAATAATTATCTAATTGGATAAACAAAAAAAAGAAAAAATTTTATTTGAAGAAAAAAAAAAGAAAATCAAATATTATTGTCAAAAATGATCGTAAACAAATTAGACGTATCAATTTACTAAGATGTAAGCAAATTTTATTCATATCAACAGATATAGTTATGTAATTTATGATGTCATAGTTTTAATGGATCGATATCATTGTTATCAATATCATCGTTATCAATATTATCAGTAATAAGTATCACGATATATCCAACCATTAGGTCTCGTTCTGCAGAAATATTTACGTATTTCATCGTAAACAAATATCAACCATGCAAATGATACCGGGATCATTGCCCAGGTAAGCCTGCAAAAATTTAAAATGCAAATTTAATGCTTAATTTTCTTGTCATTTTTAAGCATTTCATTAAATTTAATTTAAATTATAAACTTAATGAGCATTAATAATTCATAAATTGATCAATTTTTTCAATTATTATTCATTATAGGGTAAATTCTTTCAGTTTTTCTACAACAATAATTACAATGTCACGTATCAATAAAATGAATTTTCATGTATGAATTTGATAATACGAATTTTTACGTATGAATCCAATTTTCACGTATAAATAATACAAATTTTCACGTAAAAATCCGTTTTTCACGTATAAATAATGATTTTTTGAAAATGAAAACCTGATAGGCGTCAATCCAAATACTCTATTTACATAAGGTGTGAAAAGAAGAAATGTACTAAGTGCTGCAGTAAATATCAAACCCGTATTTAGAATCCAATTACTGAAATTAAAATGGAAAACTTAAATTTTCTATAAAATCATTAAATTCCTATGGTATTGAGAAATCAAAAAGCAATTCAGATACTTCAAATTTACCTTCAAAATGATCAATTTTTTTTTTTTTTTACAGATTAGATTCTTTTAAAACAATTTCATACAAATAAATCATTTCAATTTTCGTCATAGGAAAATTGAAATTTAGTTCATTCTAAATTCAAAATGAAATAATGAAATATTTTTGGTTCGAATTAATATGCTGATAGTTGTCAAAGTAGAATAAATTAAAAAAAATTTTCATCAAAGTAATATAAACCAAATAGCAAAAATTACCTCATTCCCTGTTGTACAATTGAATTATAACGAGTTTTTGATATCAATAGATCAGCCCATTGAACGACAACAATTGCATAGAAAAAAGCTCCATGACAGCAATGCTCTAAATCTTTTCGTGCAGCATACGTCTACAATTTTACAAATATTTAATTAAAGAAAAAAGAAAAAAAAGCTTTTTAATTAATTTATAAATTTGACATCATTCAATAATTCATTTATAAAATTTTCTATTGAATGCATAAATATGATACCCATTGCTGTCCATAACTATCTTCTAGATCATCGATCAACGGATCATCCCATTCATCACGAATCCAAAGTAATCGATTGATATGAAATCCATTTTCGCCCATTATGATCAAATAAGTCATGAAACCAGCAGCTGCTTGCATAACACCAATTTGTAGGTATGAAAAATTCATTAATCTAGAAATAAATTTTGAAAATTCATTTCTGATTTTATGCTAATTTCATTTTTAATCAAATAAATAATCATTTTTTTTTTCAATCCGACAATATATCTTCTTAAAAAAAAATTGGATTTAAAAAAATATTTGAATTTAAACTTTCAAACCTGGCATTAACAAGTTTATCAACTTTGGCATCTCTTGGTGGTCGTTTCATAATATTTGTTTCTGCTTCTTCATAAGCAATTGATATTGCTGGCCACTACAAAACTTATAACATTTTATTTCTCGGAAAACTAACCTCTGATCATGATGATAAGATAAAATGATAAGACTTCGAAAAGATGATAGATTTAGTATTCGGAATTTTCAGCTTAACTATTCAATTTTACAAAAATTATGGCATATTCAAGAATCCAAAATCAATGATTTACTCAAGAAATTCAAAATTTACTCAAAAATTTACTTAAAAATTTTCCTGAAATATGATAATCAGGTTTATTGGAAAATATCATTCCTGGAATAAATTTTCACTTTATTCCCTTTTAATCAAAGAAAATGTCCTATCTAAGAATCCGAAATCAATCGCTTACTCAAGAATATAAACAAAACTAGTTTACTCAAAAATCCAAAAATAATAATTTACAAAAAAATTCAAAAGTACTTCTTACCAAACTCAAAAATTTAATTGTTTTATTTTTCAAATAATGATAATGATTACTCAAAATGCAATGATAATAATTTAATTATTTTATTCAAGAATTCAAAGATATAATTTATTCACTAAACTTAAGCATGTTTAAATAATTGATTTAATTAATTACAAAAGTTAATTAGCATATATACTTATAGATCGTATTTTATGGAAAAAAAAAAATAAATTTTTTCATAAAAAATTAACAAACCAAATCAGTTCCTAAATCGATGCATAAAATTGCGACAACACTCATCGGAAGTGGTATACCAAAAAGGATGTATGATAGAAATGGTGTAATTTCTGGAATATTTGATGTTAGCGTATAAGCTATCGATTTTTTCAAATTATCAAAAATAATTCGACCCTCTTCAACTCCAGTAACTATTGATGCGAAATTATCATCAAGTAAGATCATATCAGCTGCTTCCTTTGAAACATCTGTACCCGCAATTCCCATTGCTATACCTGTAAAAAAAAAAAAAAGAAATTAAATATGAATTATTTTTTACTTATTTACTTAAAAAATTGCTAAATTCTTTTACTTAAATATTCTTTAAATTAATTCAAATTATAATTGATAGATAATCATAAAGTATGCATTATTTTTTTTTTCTCACTTATCTAATAAAAAATTTTTTCTATAAAAATATTACTTAATCTCTTATTTAATTTTACAAATTAATTAAACTTTTTCTTTACTAATATATATTTTAAATTAATTTAAATTATATTTGGCGGATAATCACGTAATGTTAATTATTTTCATTATTCAAGTATAAAATTATCAGTTCCTTATACTTATATGCTTATTAAAATAATTCAAATTATAGTTAACAAATAATTTCAAGATAATGATAATCAAAAAATTATCACACCAATATCAGCTTTCCGAAGTGCTGGTGCATCATTAACACCATCACCGGTAACAGCTACAATATGACCAACTTTTTGGAAAGCTTCCACAATTTGTAATTTTTGAATTGGTGATGTTCGAGCGAAAACGATCTAGAAAAATTTTATCAAAAAAAATTTGAATATTTTTAAAAAAATTTTAGCTAATCAATTTGTTTATTCATTTTATCAATTATAATTTGAGATTAATTAATGAATAAGATTGTATAATTATGCATCAATTATGATTTGCAGCTAATTAATTAATAATAAATGATACAAAAATAATTCAAAAAATTTAAATTTTCAAAGATGACAATTTCAACGTACACATGAATAATGCTTCACTATATAGTTTAAATTTTTATTTGATAATTTTTTAAGCTGCTCGCCGTGTATAATCATTGCTTGACATCTATAAATATCGTTAAAAGCAAAAATGATAGAATTTGAAATTTGAATTTAAGAATTTGAAAATTAAATTTAAATCTCAAATTATGATTATGTTGTCAATTCTAGAATCAATCAGTCTATGTTCACTTTCTTAGGATTAATTTGCATTTATCAATTAGTGCAATTGATAAATGATAAAAAAACAAACTTATTTCTATCCATTATTTCTTCACGTTTCAATTTATCATTATCATTTATTATCCGTGAAGTTACACTTCCTTCTTTGATAATATTAACTTGTCGAGCAATTGCTTCAGCTGTTAATGGATGATCACCAGTTACCATTACAATCTGAAAATGAGTTAAAATTGATCAATTAAATGATAAGGAAAAAAGTCAAAAAAGCAGCCCAGAAAAAAATCAATAAGAATAATGATAATGATAAGCAAAACAATAGGCATTCAAAAAATGATAATGACGAATATTTTGTTATAATTTCATATTCAAAATAACTTAAAAAATAACAAACAGAATGATGAATGAGATGAATTTCAAAATTCTTGATAAATTGATATAAAATAATATCTGTTAATGTTTGCTAAGTTATCAAGTTTTTAATATTCTTAATATTACACAGTATAATATTAATGAAGAAGTTACATTTTTTATAAGGTCAAAGGTAAGTTTAAGTTTAAAATTTAATCAAGCTATTAAAAAAAATAAGAATCCCTCTTAAATTGGAACGAAATATTTGTCAACATTTATCAGATTTTTAGAATATTTAATAATACATGATAAAATATCAATAAAGGAGCCATATTTTTAGAAGTTTGAACATTATACGATATAATATCAAGAAAAGAATTATATTTTTAATAAAGTCAAAAGTTTCCTAATTTTTTCACAAAAAAAAGGCAAAAAAAGGAAATATTTCAATTGAAACACAAATCAATCGATACAGCTCAAGTTTACCACTTAAATTTAATTAAGTTATAAAAAAGAGCGGCATTATAAGATAAAATATCGAAAAAAATAATATTTTAATTAGATAAAAGATAAGTTCAAATTTGAAGTTCAATTAAGCTATTATAAAAGAACCAATAATAGAAAGTTAGCAAAATAACAGAACTAAAAAATAAGTGATAATGATAAAAATAAAATTTGAAGAGAAAATTTAAATTGTTTCTAATTTAAAAATCTATTTATTTATTTATTTTTTTTGAAATGTTTACTTTGATTCCAGCTGATTGACAAAGACCAACAGCATGTGGTACAGCTGGTCGTGGTGGATCAATCATTGAAATAAGTCCTAGAAATCGTAAACCATCGAGAGGAAAATTTAATGGATCGGTGGAAAATTTGAAATTTTTTGGATATTTTATCGGATCAAATTCCAGATCACAGAATCCCATTACTCGTTCACCTAACTCACCACCAAGATATTTATAAGCCTGAAAATTATCAATAAAGCTATGAAAGATTGAAATAATTTAATGATTAAAATGAAAATTTTTAGCAAACATTAAAAATTGTAAGATTTTGAAATTTTTTTTTTTTTTTTTTTGAAAAAAAGTTTTACATTTTGGAAAATTTCCAAGTCTTCTTTATTCAATTTCCTCTCACCATTATCCTGAATTTGTGTTTCACATCGAGTGATAATTTTTTCAGGTGCTCCTTTCATAACTAGAATAAAATGACCTTCAGATGATTCCTTCTTATGAATTGATACCTGAAAATATAAACAATTTATGATAAAATTATCCGAATTTTTACAAAATTTCTCTAATTAACAATAGAATTTGAAAATATTTGTACTAATTTTATGCAAAAAATAACGAATTAAATGAAAAAATCAACCATTTTTTGCGAAAAAAAAAACAATTATTTCTTGCGAAATTTACAAATTTTGGAAAAATTTTGATGATTTTAAAATATACGCAACCTGGAATTTATTAGTTGAATTGAAGGGAATTTCGCAAATTTTAGGATAAAGTTTTCGATAGGCAGTCACATTACCGCAAATATATTCGCAGTATTTCAAGATCGCAACTTCTGTTGCATCACCTGTTGCTTCACGTTTCGATAATTTCACATCTCGATCTTCATCCTTACAATGGAATTCCAAGAAGTTGATAAGAAAGTAGATGAATCGATATTCTTTTTTAAGGATTAATTTTAAAATTTAAACAAAATGCATGACAGAAGCATAATATCAAACTTCAAGAATAAATTCGTGTATTCGAAATATATAAAGAAAAAAACTATCACATATGATTAATAAATATCTTAAAATGCAATTTAAATTGATAAAAAATTATACATTGCTTTCAAACTTGCTTTTATTAAAAAAAAAATTTTCCAATATATTTCAGCTTTGAGATAATTTGTGCAAAATAAAATTTAAATTCAAACTTAGCTTAGAAAAATAAACCTTAAACATAGCATTAGAGCATAATGCTGCACATCGAAAGAAAGCACCAAAAGTTTCATCAAAATGTTTCAAATTTAATTCTTTCGGATTATCATGATTAGGTATAGCTTCAGAAAAATTTACATCAGAAATATTACCATTGAGCCTAGAGTTAAATTTTACGTTGAATTTATCGATATGTAAAGATGAAGAAAAAAATGATAAAAATAATATGTAAAAATAATGAAAATGTGATGAATTGTGAGTGAAAATGATAAAAATGCTAGATAAAAATTTGATAATGATAAAAAGTGATATATGGAAATGATAACAATGATAATGATAAAAAATGGGCATAAAAATGATAATTATTTTTTATTTTTTCAAATTTTTTGTAATCATTTTATGAAAATAATTTTAAAAAATAAGTTTGAAATCTAACCAGATATGCGTAACAGTCATACGATTTTGCGTTAATGTACCAGTTTTATCTGAACAAATAGTAGATGTTGAACCAAGAGTTTCAACTCCTTCCAACTTCTTCACTAAACAATTCTTTCGCTTCATTTTAACAGCTGTTAAAGTTAAACAGACCTGAAATTGACCTAAAATTCGAAATTTTATTTCAAAACTTGCATTTTTTAGAATCATTGATTTCTAAAGCAACAGTGAAATCCTAGATAAAAAAATTGAATTTTCAATCAAAATAAATAAATCATTATTCATTTATTGAAATAATTATTGGATATGAAGTGTTAAATTCGTTTTTCAGTATTGCATTCAGTATTGCATTACTAGATGTTGAATTAAGTTCAATTAAATTCAGTATTGAAATCTGAATTCAATTGAATTAGTCATTGAATTAAGAAATCGGCAATTTTGCCAATTAATTCCATGATTATTTCTTTTTAATTTTAATCTATTAAATTTCATTTCCAATTTTGAATGGAAATATACCGTCATCGTTGCAATGATACCTTCAGGAACATTAGCTACAATAATGCCAATAAGAAAGACTAAAGCCTCCACAAATGTATATCCATAAATTAAACCAACTGAATAATTTGGATCAAAAACTTAAAGTTCGATTTTTTGAAAACTTAAATTTCTTATATCCTTTACTTCTTCTTACGAATTTTTTTCATTTTTTCAAAAAAATTTATGATAACTGGAGATCAAATTACGGATGATAATTCGACGACTTATGATAACCAATTGATCTTGCTTATTTCTATCTTTTTTTATCAAAAATTAAAAATGATTAAGCGATTGCTTTTTAAAGATCAAATTTTTTGACTTACTTGTAAAAAATGAAATGCCAATAGTTGTAGCAACAATACCAATGATTCTAATGAAATGATCAATTTCTCGAGCAATCGGTGTTTTCCCGGATTCAACACGTGATGTCAGATAGGCTATTCGTCCCATTATCTAATAAATTTATGAAAATTACAATCATACGTATTTAAACCTTCAATAAAATGCTCTCGACAAAATTAAAATACTCATTTCGAGAAGTAACTCAAGAATTTACTCAGGCTTAACTTGAAAATTAGCTCAGAAGTTTGCTTCTCTAAAAGTTTGCTTGAATTAGAATATAGATACAATAATAAAGTCTCTATGATGACCTTTTTCTATTAAGTACCACTAGCTGTAACAAGATACTCTCAAGAGAAGTTTGCCTGAAATTATTTGGAATGAAACTACCTGAAACTGCATTTACTTGCATGTCACGATATTAGATTTTTTATCAGAAATTAGCGATTATTTAAAAATTATGATAAATAATTCGCAAAAATTAGTCATAAATTATCACCGTTCTATCGCCTGTAAGAATAACGATTCCTTTACATTTTCCTTCTACAGCACCGGTCCCGAAAAGTACCAAATTACTCGTTTCTAACGGATTTACATGAGTAAATTCCGGAGTACGAATTTGCGGCTCACTTTCGCCAGTTAACGATGAACAATCGACCCAAAAAAAATATGCGGCAAATAAGAATAGATAGTATGATTAGAAAAAATGATAACTTAGAAACAAATATATGATAAAATCAATTTCGAAATGTCAATAAAAAAGTAATTTTTGAAAGAAAAATGATAAGATAAATGATAAGCAAATGATACCTTAAAACCCGAACTGGTAATTATGCGAATATCTGCTGGAATACGATCACCAGCCGTTATATATATAATATCACCTGGTACTATCAATGTAGCATCGATTTTCTTGATTTGGCCACCTCTTAATACCTAAATTTGCATATAGTAGTAGAATATCAACTAGTGAGAATTATTCTAACAACATTAGCTAACATTAATAAACGTACCATAGTATTAGGAGGTGCTAATTTTGCAAAACTTTCCATAATTTTAGAACTTTTATATTCTTGATAATAGGCGAAAAGTCCGGTAATTACGACAACAACCGCAAGAACAATACCCATATAAAGCTGTAAAATAAATTTGATTATATAATCTTTCATCGGATTATTACAATTTTTTCTTTTTTTTTCAAATCTAATAAAATCAATTGTTAATTACAAACATTATCCAGCTTAGCATCAACATTTTGTTGATGTTCGATGATGTAACTTGCAATTGATGCAATCGATCCAAGCCACAGTAGAAAATTGAACCCAGCAAATAAACATTTCAACGCTGCTAAAAGTTCGGATCTTTTCTTTGGTGGTGTCAACATATTCATACCGTACTCTTTCAACAATCGATTTGCTTTCTCATCCGTATGTCCCTGAAACATTTCGTCAAAATGTTATTTTGAAAAATAATCTACAGTAGTATAAAGAATAAATATAGCATAATTTGATAAAGTGATTTTAAAAAATTTTTAATTTGCAATATTTAAACAATTTTTAAACGAAATTGAATGTTTTTATTCTAAATTGGATTTTAAATCAAATTTTGTGTTTTAAATTTGTTTTATGTATTATTGATCTATAAATTATATATTTATAAAAACATAATTTACAAGAATATAAATAATAAATACAGTAGAAATTACAAAATAACAAGTTATTAGTTTTCGCTCTATTTAAATGACTACACGAACTTTAGGGAAACCAATCGTAAATTCATTAATTGTCGATTGACACTTGATCTTTAACTTGATCTTGTATTTTACCAAAGTTACTCAGAATTTTTACTTGATAATATTTCATGTCAATTTTCTAATATTTTTTATTGTCCAATTGTCATATTCCTTAACATTTTTTACTATTGTCATTGATCATTCTATTTCATCAACTAATAATGCTCCTTTCCAAAAAATCAAAAAATTGCATGCTGTACAAAATTTGAATTCAAAATGAATAATGGATGTGTATTTTATAATTCAAGATATTATAGAATTTATAAGAAGTAAAGAATATTTAAATATTTTACTTGTTCGTTTAATGATCGTTTCATATGTAAAACAGTGCTTAATTTTTTCTGCATTATTTATAAAGAATAATTTACATATCATCACGCACATGTATCTTATTCTATCGCTTGAAATACATGTATATTTTGCTTTATCTTTTGAAACACACGTATATCTTATTTTATCGCTTAAAACACCCACACATACTTTATTTTATCGCTTAAAATGCACGTATATCTTTGTTTTATCTTTTGAAACGCACGTATATCTTATTTTATCGCTTAAAATACACGTATATCTTTGTTTTATCTTTTGAAACGCACGTATATCTTATTTTATCGCTTAAAATACACGTACATCTTTGTTTTATCTTTTGAAACGCACGTATATCTGATTTTATCGCTTAAAATACACATATATTTTATTTGATCGCTTAAAATACGCATATATCTTGTTTTATCTCTTGAAACACATGTATATGATATTTTATCGCCTAAAACACACATATATCTTATTTTATCGCTAAAGATACGCGTATATCTTGTTTTATCGTTTAAAACATATACATATTTTATTTGATTACTTAAAACACCCCGAATGTTTCATTTTATCATTTAAAATGATATAACATTATATACTTACAACATTTAAATCTGCGTCAAGTTCGGCACAAAGCTTTTCTATTGGAATTTGATGCTCCTTCTGGAATTAATTTATCATTAAAGAAATGGAAAACTGAAAAATAAAACTGGAGTAATTTTTAGAAACTATTTATTGAACATGAATAAAAAACGATAAATTATTTACCATTTCAATTTCTTTTTTAACCATTTGCAATGACATTTTATTCGGTACTTGTTTCCGAAGTTTACTCATTTCGAATTTACGAATTCAACCAAGAAACAGCAGTGCAACTCGAACAATACTTATATTTTTTAAGAAATGGCATTATTTCTAGAAAAAAAAATTAATGAAATTTACATATGTCGAAAAATTAACAGCATTACTGTAGGGCAAATAATTGGTTATTAATTTTGATTTTTCAAATTAGGTAGTTCACCTGTATTTTAGAAAGATAAGAGAATCAAATTCAGATGATATGATTGAAAATACAAACTGTTTAGTTTTCAAGTTATTCAGCAATGCCATTTATCTTCACAAATAAAATATTTTTGCAGGAGGCCCTGAATCTTAATTCAAATACGGCCAAAACCTCAATTTAAATTTGGGATTTTTGTAATTGAGTGTAATTAAGTTTTCGTAATTAATTTCCATAAATTGTAATAAAGTTAGATTCAGACTTTCTAATTTATTGCTCCAGCTTAATTTTTAGATAATCACTGAGTTACAATAGTTTTTAAATTTGAAATTTATATGATGAATCGGTGACTAGCAACATCTGCTACTCTTTGATGAAGAATAATTTAGATATACATTTTAGGATTAAGTAACCCAAACTTGGATATGGGCAGATCATTGCTTTCATACATCTCGAATGAAATATCATTCATTAATTATCATTTATCACTATTATTATTGCTAATTCTGTATTGATTTTTCAAAATGATGATATTCGCAATGATAAATAGTGATAAAAACTCTATAATCATCGCTGCTTTGCTCCGTTTTTCCTCCTTTTATCGAAATTAAACAAATTTGAATGGTTGCTATGATGTTTTTCTTTTGTCGTCATGAATTTTATCATTTCCGTTTTAATTCAAATAAAACATTTATTTCTATCAAAAATTTCCTATTCTGGTTTTTAATTTTTTACTTTTCCCAATGATACCAATTCTTTTACTTTGAATTCTTTTCTTATTACTTATTTTTCATGTAAAATTTGAAATCCATAAAATGTAAGTTTTATTTATTTGTACATGATATCATGCAATTAATTGCTGAGCAAATCCCTGCTTCTTTGGTACCATCGATTTTATTACCAATATATATTTTTTTCTTTAAATGATGATGTTTGCAGAGAATTTAGTCATACTGTAGAATTTAATCAAAAATAAAAAAAAAAAAAAAAACAGATATTTCTATTTCTAAAAACTGCAATCGATTCAGATGATTGATCTCATCCAGTTAAAGTTGATGTAAAAAACTTTTGGTTTGATATTTGCATGACGTAAAATCTGACGCAAGTATTCAATTATTGAAAATATAACACAAACATCTTCTTTTTTTCTTTCGAATCAATTTAGCTAAAATTTTGAAGCAGTAAGTTAATCATAACAAATATTTTCGATTAACAACATAATTTAGATATTACATTTCAGGCATTACATTTTGTTTATCTTCAACAAAAAGCTTTCATCTCTTGCGATCAGCATAAAATTCATCAATCTTTCGGCATGCTTTTAATGTTTTCCATCGAATATTTCACTGACAACCTAAAATATTTGATAATAAATCTAATCACGAGTAGAAAGCAAAACAAGATGAAATTTTCTTGTTCCTACTAAATGTATAACTTCAAGGGGACTTATTTATGTTGAATTTTTTTTTTTTTTTTTTTTTTGTTACTTGAATTTCGAGAATTCCGAAAATTACTGATAAATTTCGTCTTATGGGAGAGATAATTTTAAATTTAAAAGTATAAAAAAGTTTTAGATATTTAGCATTAAAATTTAAAATATGTTGATTTCAAGTAAAAAATTTGAAAGAATAACCAATAAATTAAGGCAGCAATAGGAGCAGAAATTAGATCAACAAGAAAAGGTATATAAATGAATCGCCATTCATTATATTTAGACAGAAATATGTATGTCGTAGAGGACAAGCTAATAGTCCTGGCCAGATTTGCTGTTTGGCCAATAGTGGAATATGCAATAAAAGTAATAATGCCCTGAAATTTTACTTTTTTCTTCCGAAAATCAATTTTCATTTGCTACAGAATTGTTTGTAGTATTTTCGCATTGATCTTTAATTGTTTTAAATAAATTTAGCAATTGATGGACTTGAATGAAATAAACTTAAATTTATGAAATGAATAAATTTAAATATTAAAATAATCGTACTCTTGTGATAGCTACAACCGAAGCACATAGAGTACCATTTTTACCACGACTGATAACACCTGTGAACAGGTAAGCACAACAAATCATTGTACTCAGTGTTAATTCCATGAAAAAATACTGCAAATAATAAATTGGAATTTAATCAATTTCAATCTTTCTGATTGAATATTTTATTTAGTTCATTGAATAATGCACTGATTTCCAATTTTAGTAATTTAATTTCCATTTTCATACTTCTTTTTCAATTTATTATGTCGAGAAATCGGTAAGAAAAGATAAATATTAAATTCTTTAATTCATAAATTTGAGATTCACTCTTGAACTTTTGATAAAACTCAAAATTTGGATAAATAATGAATACTTATTTTGAAATTTCAGTAGATATTATTCAAGGAATTTATTCTTCAATATTAATATTTTCAAAGTTTACGATAAATCTGTTGCGAATATATCTAATTCGCAACAATACATTCTGCAAGAAATGTTTTACCTGCAAACCACTTGCTGCATATATATTCGTCGTACTGGACCAGTGCATTGCTGCATGCATTGCTACTGCAAATGCACGATTTTGCAGAATCCATTGCGCATAAACAGCACCAAAAAATGCTCCCAAAAATTGCATAAATATCATAAAAAAACCAACTGCTAGACGACATTTTCCAACAAATATTACCGCAAATGTTTGGGCTAAAATTTCAAAGTAAATATTTTTATTTACCCAATTTTGCGTTTTTTATCATTTTATCAAAAATCGAAAATGAGTCTCACATTTATGAATTGAAAAATTTAATATTTGTTAAATTTTTTAGAAACAATTTTTACTCAATTCGGTCGTTCATTGATCTGCTCTAATTATTTAAGTTAAAAAAAAAAAAAAAAAAAAAAAGGGGTGAATTACCTGGATTGAAATGTGCACCACTAAAACATCCCAAAGAGCACATTAATGTATATAAAATAGCACCATCTACTAATGATACCACTAATTGTGTGTTCATTGTATGCAAATATGAAAAAATACCTGAAACTGAAAGAATTTTACTTAAAAAAATAAGATTTTTTCTCATGAAAAACTTTTTGAAAATTTTTTTTTGCTCAAAATTTTTTTCTAAATTATTCGCAACAACTTTTTAAATTATTTTCCAAATAAATTTAATAAAAAAATTAATTACTCACAAAGTATACAAATTTTCGGATTCGTTAAAAACTCAAGTCTAGTTGCTTCAAAATTAGATTACTGAACAATAAAACATACTCAAAAAAGTGAATATAAATGTGCCAACGAATTCTGCAATAGCAGGTATAAAAAAATCCCCTGAACTTGGCTTGTAATCATTTCTGAACAAAAAGAAATATTGGTTGAAATGTTTGAAAAATTCTATAAATTTAAATAAATATTTTTGGAAAGAAAAAAATTTTTTTTCATTAATTTTATTCGCAATTATGCTACTGGTAAACAAAATAAATTAACTTTCTTTCTTAAAGAAAAAATGGTACGGAAAATAAAATTATTTATTAATTAAATTACTAAAATTGAAAATACCTTGGACTAGGTTGAGAGCTCTGTTCTTTGCAAAAGTCAAATGATAATCGTTGGACAATAGGTTTCATAGAATGAAAATATTTTCTTGAAGTTCAAATTACAAGTTCGATGCTTCGGAAGTTAAAAGAAGAAAGAATAGTATAGAAGAAATACAAAATGATATGCTTATATCTCACAGATATTCCATATAGTTATCACCATGGAAACAAGTCAAACTGGGCAATTATTGATGCTAAAATGCTTTATTGATAACAGAGACATGTAAGCAGAAGCGATACAAGTAGTTTGGATAATTTCCAAACACTGAAGATGAATTTATGAAAATTTTGCCAAAATTACGAAATGAAACTTTATAAAATCTTGCTTAAATCTATATAAATAAAAATGCAACTAGAACTATTTAAACACAAATGTTCGTTGTTCATTTTGTAACAGCGTTTCAAACTCTTCACCAATTGATTCGAAATTTTGAAACAATGATCCATTCGAAGAGACATATGTTTAAGAACTTTCGGAAATTTAAGATTTTGAACAAACGAATATTTACAATTTTATTGTACAGACTAGTTGGAGATCGGCCACGTTAAGCATGGCCGGTTCAGCTAGTCATGAAATGAAACTCTGTAAAATCTTGTGCAAATTATTAAATGGGATTTAAAAAAAAAAAAAAAAAAAAATAAAGCAATTATCCTTCTACATTCGGAAAAGTTAATTGACTTTTTTTACTTCGCAGATATTGCTATCTTGGCGCACCATTCACGTGAATTTTTACGTAACCAATTTTATTTTATAAATATTACACTATCAAACATAATTGAACAAAATCCATTCATAAACTACGATCATTCAAAAATATATGCACGCATACGTAACATATTTCTGGACAAAATGAATTAGATGTTCTTGATCTTCCAAACAATTTCGGAAATAAATCATTAAATTAATTGGCAAATATTATGTACTTAATTTAGAATAATTTGGCACTTTGAAGAAATTTTCAATTATTATTTTAACAAAGCTTCAAGTTTAACATTGAATCAAATGGAATTAAGTTTGAAAATACTGATTATCGTATTGCCAACTTTCGAGATATGATAACACGAATAATTTGGAGAAGAGGGAAGTTTGGAATGTCTTCTGATTTCCAGACTATCATAAAAGAGAGTTTTTTTGAGGTGATTTTATTTAAACAAACGTACTAATATTGGCAATAAATATTAATAATTAAGCACATGATAACGATATTGCACCATATTTATTCCTCCTAATCTTTTACTTTTCCTGAATTTTCCCTGCTAATCTATGTTTTTCATTTCAATGCATAATATATTAACAAATAATTATGCTAAAATTATTCTATATTTGGTGTTATAAGAGCTGAAATATTGGATATCAAAAAACATAAGTTTTTAAAACTTTCGTAAATAATTTCAATGATTTCGTCAAACATGGACAAATTTTAAAATAATATTGATATTAGTACTTGAAAGCAGAAATTTAAATTTAAAGCCAAAAATGGAATTTTTGTTGAAATTTGCTAAGCATTCAAAACAGTTGGGAATAACAGAAAATTGCCAACAAAAATATTCAAATTCTATGAAAACTGCAAAAGTTGTGGCAGAAACGCTGTGATGACTCTGTAACTTCTTAGAATACCAAAATAATTAAGATGAAAATCTTTAATAAATTAATTGAAGTAAAACAATTAAAGTGACAAAGAAAACCTTTCTAAGACATTCCGGAAAGGTTAATAAAAAGGGAGCAATGAAGAAACTTGCGATGATCACTTATCAATATTTTCCATCACATTGGTTAACAATAATTATCAAGAAGGTAAAGAAAATAGAATGGACTCCAAATCTGCAAGATTTTTAATTGGATCTGATTATCAAGAGAAAATCTAGATACCACATGCAAAAAGGATATTTCAATCAAAGGATCACATTAATTGAATATTCCCGACACCGATTAATATCATCTCATTTCCATTTCCTCAAGTCACTATATTTTATCGCTGTACTTCAATTTTCACTCATAAATATTTGGATGCTTGCTGATAAGTATATCGCAGATACTATTAACATAATAATAAAATCCGCTGAATCTAGCTAAATTGTTGTTTCAACAATAGTAGCGATTAGCAGACTAAAAGAATAAAATTCATATCGGTTGTTTCAGCCATATTTGGTTTTAACGGCATTGGAATATAAGATCTCTAGAAATATTTAAGTCATTTTTTGATTTTTTGTCATCTATGAACTTTAATACCCATTAAAAAGCACCGTATTTATAATAAAGTATTATCAAGAACAACATTATAGCATTAAAATAAGAGCAGATATTTTTTCATCCTCTAATTATGAAATGAATAAAATAACTAAAAAGCGATTATTATGTAATCAAAAAATCTTGCTCTAATACATCAATAAAAGTAAATTTAATGAGGCCACGAATAAAAAAAAAAACGCTAGTAATAATATCTATATTACCGTAGCTTAAAAAAATCTATCTTTTGTTAATTACAGATTAAGTTCTCTAAAAAATTTCAAAAAACAAATCATTTATATCAGTTAAAAACTCACCGCTATTTATATAATCACTTCCTAATGAACGTGAAATGATGAATATAACCAGCGAAATAAATATATCTACAATAAGCATGATATAATAACAGGAGAAAGTAATTATTACATAAAATGATAAAAGAAAATATAAGTAAATAATAGTAATATGATTGCTACAGAACCATAGCAGAAGAATAATTTACAGACAGATGTTGAATACAGATAAGCAAGTGCATTACTACTAAAAATTGAATATCCGAAATCGGTTTTGACGCAACGAGAAATTTAACGAAATAATTCAGAAATCAAAACTAAAATGTGAGGTCTGAGAATTGTAACTGGAGTTGAAGACATTGTATGCCGCACCATTATTTGATTTTAAATGGAAATTTGGCATTTCGGGACAAATTTTCTTCCTGTAAATGCATCAAAGATAAAAACTGCAGAAAGACTCAGCAAATATACCTTCCTTTTTTTAAAACGAAAATGACTTGCTGACACCCATAGCGTATGAATTATATATGAATCCAATTAGAAAAAATTTATTAGACACGTCTAGACATAACTGTAAGCTTACCTCACTGAAGAATTTATCATCCATTGATTATTGTTTGTTGCGCCACTAATGACAGGCTCAATAAAACTAAATTCCATTGGCTGACAGCTTTGCTGTGTTTTGCTACTCTTGGCATTACGATAAATAGTTTTGCTGGCATTTGACTAAAAAAATAATATTTGGTTTTTTCAAATTTCTGCATTCAGATTAGTATCATCTTGACGAACATAATATAATTATATTGAGGAATAAAGAAATTTTGACTTTATTCTATAGTCTTTACTTGTGAATTCTTAGTTAAGAATGAGACTATGTACTAGTATTTCAAAATATCGAATTGAGGACCATATTTGCCGAATTTCTTTCAGGCCAAGCGCTCGCAGTGATCGGATAATATTTGCCCAAATCAAATTCAGATTGCCGTAGCGGTAAATTGCAAGAGATGTTTGTTGAAAAATCTCCGTCTGTTGCAAGTCCCATCAGATCATTTGAATTAATCGATAAATTTGCTGAGGATTCAACATCATTTCTTCGAATTTTTGGAAAAAAACCGTTAAAGTTAAGATCTAAAAAATTCCTGATACAAAAATATGAAGTGGTGCGCATCTTCTATGTTTATACGTTAATTCAAAAAAAAAAAAAAAAATCCAAATTATACAAATTTTTAATCCAGAACATTAATAAAATGGCTTGACGGTCTATATAAATAGTCCTTGTGAAGCTATTAATCGATTGATTCATACGAATAGATTCGCGACAGAAGAAATATGAAGATTTTGAACAAAGACATTTTACGAAAGAATTGGAACTGACCTGATATATTATTACATAATGGATTCTTTGGTGACCGGCATACATCCGAAATAGTATTTGCATCATCAGAATTGGATAATATATGTTCACTACTAGCTGGAATATCTTCAAATTCAAATAACTTTACAGATGACGAACTGCTACCTGTCAGACGTGCTGAATCTACCGAAAACGAGTTCAGTGGAGACAAATTCTCGAAAAAACTGCGCCAAAGTTTCTGTAAAAAGCAATAAAATACTACTGTAATAAATACAAGCATCAGTTAAGAATACAAAAGTAGTACACATTTGCCATTTTAATGACGAAAAAAAAAAAATCCTGCCTCATGCGTATCGTTCTCCCTTTTTGATGATTCTAATATTTCTTTTTGTTGAAATTTTGAATTCTTCGGGTAGACACCATGCCGTCGCAAAGAACAAGCTATAATGCCTGTAGCAGCAATCGAATAACTCGTTCGATCGTCATTTTGAAGGAATAGCTGTGGTAGGGCTGACAAAATTCGTTCTGCATAATCCAGCAATGAAGGATCTGCGGGAAACAAACACAAGTCTTTATCATCTCTGAAAAAAAAGTTGAAAGATGCAAAAAAAATGCAAAAAAATCTTTGCGAGCTAGTTTGATAGAAATAGATTTAAATCAACAAATCAAATAATAAAACTAAAAGATTAAAAAAAAAATTTGTCACATCGTGAAAAGAAAGCTCCTCTCAAAATAAGATTAATGAATATAGAATATTAAAAAAAATTGTAAATAAATCCTGCTTCTTTTTTTTATTGCTGTCATTTTGTGTTCCAGTTGGAAGATCACAAAAAGACAATGTACTATCTTCTTTCGTATTGAAAACTGTAGTTTCGTTGACAGGTGATTCTAAATTTGTTTCCTTTTCGAACCTGCAAATGTCAAAATTAATAAAACAAGTTTAAAAGTTATATGTATTGGTATACTTCAGCAAGAGAAAGCCATAAATTCCACATATTTAATCTGGATGATATATATA